>PVJA010013967.1:0-47490 GCA_004027025.1 Myocastor coypus | reverse complement strand
AAAAAAAAAAAAAAATTCACAATCTCTATGGGAAACTGCAGCAGGAGGATTTCAAATTCAAACCCAACCTGGGACCTTAGTGATTTAAGAGAACTTGTCTCAATATTCAAAAGAAAATAAAGAATAACAATGAAATACTACAGGAATGTGGTACAGTATGAAAGCATTAGGTCCAATAACCATGACAAAAAAATTTAAAACACTCTACAAGTACCTTTAAGGATATTTTACTAAAATCAAAGTCTCAAAGATAACTTCAACTTCAAAAGACAAAGTAGTGTCCTCATGCTCTTCAGTACAAAGAGAAAATATTAAACAATAAAAGCATCAAAATAGAAACTGCTTAAAAAATGGCAAGAAAGACACAATTTCTTCTTCATCCATTTGTCTAAATGACATCTCAAGGATCACAAGCGACAGAAAATTACAAGTGACTTCTTAGTTTTCTTTTTACTAGCATTTCCTTTTATCATAAGTAATTTTTAATTTTAATTATTTAAAGTGTTCATATTTTGGTTTAGTAATATAATATAAACTATGAATAAATATTCAGTGCCAGAAGCACTGAAAGAATATATTCAGTTGTCATTTCCCATTTGCAAAGTATAAGATGAACGAGAACCTGAAAATTTTAAAAATTTAAACAACTGTAGCTGAAATAGATTTCCTTTTCGTGTTTGTGAATCTTCCAATCTTGCATTATAGTGTAATATTTATATTTTGAAGAATGTGTGCATATAATGATTTCATTTGCATAGACTCACAGAAAAATATACCTAATTTATATTTCAAAGCTTCATGGTACATTAGACTGGCTTGAAGTCATCCCCTGTCAAAGCGCCCAATTCCCGCACTCTTCTGACTCAGGGATTCCAGGAGTGTTTTGCTACCTTCGGACAGCTCAGCCCTCAAATAATCTAAGATGTCTCTGACTTTTGCTAACTTTAATTGAAGCTTTGCATATAATGCCATATATGTGAAAATAGAGTTACAAAACATAAATTCCCTAACTGTACTACCAAATGAACCAATAAAGAGTCAACATACACAAGTGTATTAATATCATCAATCATTTGATCTGAAGGTCTACCGAAGGTGCACCATCAAAGATGTCTTCAGATTTTGTGTTTAAGAAGTCTGCACTTTAGCTTGTGACACAATGTCTAATGTTCTTTAAGCATTAGTGTTTTGTAGGAAGCATCAGAAAAGTCCTAGTCAGCTGCGTCTTTCACATCATCGTTGGCGTTGACAGTATACCAACATAGCTGTGTCTTGTGGAGCTAAGGAGGTACGCCATTCCTTACAGATTTATAGAATGCATTTCTTTAAAGAATATGTCTGTAAGATCTATATATTACTTCAGTCACCTCAAAACTTAGTAAAAATGAATACATTTGCCTTTATTTTTAAGAATTTATGAAACTTCAATAGAAACTAGCAGAACTAAACTATGTGCCAATAAACTAATATGTAAGAATATAGATATAATCAATATTAAAATGTTATTCTGCAATTAACCATCATAGAATATCACACCCAATAATCTTAAAAGGCAATATTTTTTCAAATGCCACTGTATAAAACAAATCATACATTGACTCTTAAGGCTCAAAAAATTTCAAGTTTGACTTTAAACAGTACATTATTAAATTAAACTCAATAATTAATGCCTACATAGTGTTTCCTTTTTAGAAATAACCAACACCCTTCTATGAATTTTTAGACTAAAAAAACATAAATTTAAAAATGTATTCAATTGAATAATGAAAATTTAGTTAAGTCAGTATAAGATGGAATTATATATTTTAAAATTGTTCCTTAAGAAAAACTATAGTTAGGAAATCTGATGTAAGTCTGCAGTTGAAGTAGCTAAAGATAAAAATAGCAAATTAAATGAAAATATACTGGAGGTGCCATGATTGCTTTTACTCAGTGCAGTACTAGAAATCCTGATTAACATAAAAGTGACAGGAACACGAGTAGAGGCAGGAGGATCAATGGGAGTTCAAGACCAGCCTGGGCTACAAAATCAGATTTTGTCTCAAAAAGACAGAAAAAAAAAAAAAAAAACCATATAAATAATGGAAAGAAGCAATAAAGTTTTTTAAGTTCTAGGATAATGTGATTGAACAAATACAAGACATAAACCTTGGGCCCGGCGGGATGGCTCAGTGGTCTAAAGAGCCTGTTTGGGAAAGCTTGGGCGGCTTCAGGGACCACGGTTCGATCCCCGGCACCACATGCTGTGCCAGCCCTGCCCTCGGGGCAGGCTGAGCCGGCCATAAAACTGAGTGAATAAACAAAGGTTCTGAAACAAGAAAATAAATAAATAAATAAAGTAATTTTAAAAATAAATAAATAAATAAATAAAAATAAACCTTATCTACATATCAACTATTACAACTATTATGTTAATTTTATTAAGTGCTTGAATAAAATTTTCATGGAAAAAATTAAATATAAGCTATATTTATATATGTAAATGCAAAATTAGGAAAAAATTTAGAAAATCAGTAACTAATACTATACCAAGATACAAAATACTCAAGAATAAATACAAAAAGATGGTTAGGACACAAATATTTAAAACTATAATATATTTCTGAGAAAAATTAAAAGGACCTAAATGAATAGAAAGATATGGTGGTTTGTGAATAAAGTTATTCAACATCGTTAAAGGACCAATTCTATCCAAATTGATTCAAGGTTTCCTCATTATCTTAATAAAAAATCTAGAAATTTTTCCAAATGTAGAAATTATTTAGCTAATTCTAAAGTTCATATAAAATTAGAAAAGCCATAAAATATCCATGATAATTTAAAGAAGAACAAACTTAGAGAACTTGTGACAGATTCCATGCAATAATGTCATAGTATTGATGAAAGCAAAGTCAATTATACCAATGGATCAAAGTGGAGAATCCAGAATATAATGACCTGGTTTACCAGAAAGCACATTACCCTTTAGTTAGGAAATATAAACCTTTTCAATTAGGGGCAAAAAAAAAAAAATTGCAAATTGGTCAAAATATATATTGTACTTAAAAACAGAAAAAAAGTTTTTAAAAATCCAAAAATAATTATCAATATTTTTGTTCTAGTATGTAACCCATCAACTAGAAATGACCTTCCCCATTATAGGATTGTCAGTGAAAACCAAGTAAAGGACTCCCTACAGGGAGAGTACTTCTTGTGGTGAGAATGTTTTCTTCCAAATGTGCTGGACCTACTACTAAGCTGCAGTGCCACACGCTGGGGAATAAATAGATGCCATGGACAGACCAGGTAGAATTAGAGCCAGCCCCTAACAATCATAACTCCCAATGACTCAGTGGCAGAATGTGGATTTTTGCCTTCATGCTATGTTAGAGGGCTCCAGATATTTGGTGAAGATACCACAATTAAGCTTTTCTTCATTGTTGATTACAGACCTGTGTCAGTCAGTGAGAGCATGATTATAATTTAGAAGTATGATGACTCTCATTTCTTTTTCTTTTTTGAGTAGAACTGTTAGCAAAATTAAGTCAGCAATTTTACGGATAAAAGTTTGTATACTATCAGGTGGTAAATATCACTAAATATTTAAATGCTATTGTAATAGTTGTATTACAAACACAATTGTATTCATCTATCTATCTATCTATCTATCTATCTACCTATCTATCTATATCTATCTATCCATCCATAAAATAAGAGATCTCAACATCACATGAACCACTTGCTTTGAAAAATTGTGCAAAGTCAAGTTTGGTAGTGAATTTCTATAATCCCAGTACTTTTGGAGGCTCAGTTAGGACAATCAGAAGTTCAAAGTCAGACACTGAGCAGATAGTTCCGTGGCACAAGTGCCTGCCTGTCAAGTGCAAGGTCATGAGTTTGAACCTCAGTCTCGCACACACACACAGGCACACACACACACACACACACACACACACACACACACACACACAGAAGAAGTTCAAAGCCAGCCTGGGCAATTTAGTGACTTAACAAGAACCCTACTAAAATAATAAAAATAAAAATACAAAAGGCTTGCAATGTAATTTAGTGCACAGGTCTAGTTTCATGCTAAGAACCAAAACAAAAACTTTGTGTAGAATCAATAAAATTTACATTGATTCTTATGAGAAAAGGCCCTCTTTTTCCCCAGAAATGCAGTATTAAGAAACAAGTGTCAGAACAGGTACTGCACCTAGTTCTATATGAATGTCTTTATCATGAGTTCAGATTTAGGCTGGATCTTCTGGAGCTTCTTGGTTTTAAATGTTGTAATCTCACAAACTGTAACTCTACTTCTTGTTTTAGGAGAAAATGCATGATATTGGTATTGAAGGTGGAATCCATCCCTGATGTAGAAAGATATATCTGTGCTGCTCTGTGTAGTGAATTTTCCCAAATTGTAATTCTGTTTTGACTCACTCTTCATATTGCTTTACAACTATTCCCTCAGATTTTGAATACTTCCTGGAAATTTTTCACTTTGATGCCCATCTTTTTTATACAAATTTTTCATATATCTATATTATAATAATGATTTATTTTCACTGCTACTTTTTCCATTAAATTCCTATGTTTTGGGGGATTTTTGTGCAAGGTCTCACTACTTTTCTCTTATTTTTGAAATATTGTAGTTCTTATTTGTTTTTGAAAGTATATTTTCTCTCATTTTATTGGATTTTGAGGTAAGAAATGCAAATTATATACATAGTCTACAGATTTGAACCAATGCTAAGAATGTAGATACTTTATTATTTTAGATTATACTTTTTAGAACATTAAAATATCGTAAAACTTAATTAATTTTGAGCAAAAAATGCCAAAACAATGGTCATATCAATATTGTATATTACTTGAAATATAGATATAGTCTAAGTGTCATTTTTATAAGGCTTTCTGCTTAGCTATTAGGGCTAAAATAATTGATTCATGTGTTGAGATATTAAGTGCCTACTTAAGGCACACAGCTTGCTGAGTATTATTTAGACACACAAAACTTCTTTTCATTTTGAAAGCTACATTTCCTCTTGTACACAGACAACAACTCTTTTACTCGTACTTTTCAGGACTATTAGAAGACTCATTAATGATTCTCTTCAGGGCTGATTTTACAAAAACAGGATATTTCAGTGCTCTTGGTGTCCTAATCAAAATGAACTTGATTTATCTGTGTATTAGACCCTGATCTTTTCCAATTACCTATTTCAATGAATAATTAATGTCGAAGTCCTAGTGAGATGCTTACAATATAACCTACTAAATTTTAGACACAGTTACATTTATCATCCTCAGTGTAAAACAATAAAGCCACCAGGTGCTTCCAAAATTTTGGGGCCAGCTTTCCCCTTCATTAGTTGTTGGCCTAAGTTTCCAAATTCCGTGCCTTAACTGAGAGCATCAATTTCTTTCTTAACTATTTTAATATACTTGTTATGTACTCACAAAGTTAAGAAATGAATTTGTTCAAACATGACCATTTGTAGCCTTCACTCATTACTTTACATTAACTAATAATAATGTGCACAGTATCAGGCTAAGAGTCAAGAAGAACAAGCTTAGCATAACTTTTATGCTGTTAATATTTTTATGAAATTAGAATCTTACAATACTATTCTAATTAGTATAGATGTAAGTGCTTTGGCTGACCAAGCCACAATTCCAAAGAGCAAATACTAGAAGTCTGTTTCAATTCTCCTTCTCTAAGTCATTTTTAATGGCCTCCTACTAAGTTCAATTAATTGGACACATACTGGACTAGAGTAGCAGATTTAAGGAATACACATCTCTATTCATGTTGATAAAATATTTTCTCTTTAAGGATTAGGAGTTATCCCTACAGAAAACTGATCATGTGCTTTAGATAGATAAGATGAACTTATTATTAATTATGCTAAGTAATATTCTTCATTCTCAAAATCCACTCTCCAGAAATGAATAGTTCACTTGAGTACCCCATCACTTCTGATGACCCAGTCAAGAGAGTGCAGTGCTTTAATCAAACAGAATCCATGAACTCCTAAGATTTTTCTCTGTTACAAGGTAAACAATAAAACAATTTCTGAACATGTTTATGACAAAATTAACTCAATTTCATAAATGATAGAGCACTTAGAAATTTTCCATTTGCATTTTTTATTTTATTTCTCAGTTGGCGGTACAATTTATCTTCATATAATTTCATATTTAAAGGTTAGGTCAGAGAATTATTATGTCTCCAGGATAATTTTTTGTCTATATTTCCTTTACTTACTTTATTATTATCTCTATTTGGAATTAAGTTGGAGACTTCACGATTGCTTATGCCTAAAAACTTCCAGTACATTTTTTCTGAGAATAACGACATTACCTTACATAAACACAGAAGTACAAACTTTGAAAACTTGACGTTGAAATAATATTTTCTAATACATTTACATACAAATTTTATAAATTGTATCAATAAAGTACTTTATGGCAATTATTTACTGGGATCAAGATCTAAGCCAAAATTATATCAATATCTGGTTACATCTTTTCAGTCTCTTCTAGTCTATGGTACTACCAAACATGCCCAGTTTGTTCATAGCACTTACAAAATAATTTTTCAATGCTATGAACTTCATATATCTTTTGAATCAACAATGCTATCAGTATATAGGACACATTATTCTCCTTATAAAAGGAATCATCTGACATAAGTTATTTGTATCCAGCTTCTTCCTCCAGTGTGGAGTCTTTGTAATGCACACATGTTTTTAATATGTCAGCTATTAATGCTTTGTAGGATTAAGTAAAGTTTATTAACTTTATATAGAAAATGTGACTATTCATTTTCCTAGTATGTCAAAGTTGTTTTGAAAACTGAGCAGTGTTAGTACATTTCATATACATATATTTGAATGTCTTCTGGCTAGACTACTAACAAGAGAACTAATCTCTCATAGGGTTAAAAATACATTTAACTTCACAAAATTTGGAAAACCTACTTTCACAGTGGATAATCCTTATTATATGACCATGAGTTTCATGTGAGAGTTGTAAACTGTAGAGCTGATATGTTAATAGATGTCCAGAAAATTAATGAATAATATGTCTTAGGATTTGGGTAATTCTAGAAAAATGTGGATTTCACTTAGATATTGTTCTGGTACATTTCAAATGGCAACAGAGGCAACCGACCAACTAGGGCAACAGAGAGCAACAGAGAGGAGGTTTGTTTGTTTCTCTATCTCTCTTATATTACATTCGGGCTCTCTGCCTCAGGATATCTGTTTCAGACCACACTCACGATCTCAGCAGTGTTAAGATCCTGGATTTTGTGAAGAGTCCTAGTCTGAAACTTAAATTTCATAATACATATTCACATCTCCTTTCCACCATTCTGTTTTACAAAACTTATAATATATCAATTATATTATAGATTGCTAATATTTTAAACTTGTATTTAACATCTTATCAATACATTTTCTACTTGCTAGCTGATATGGTTTGTGTCTAGTTGTCCCCGCAAAGCAAGCCTCATGCAGTCATGGGGTGGGGACTTGCAGAGTTTGAGACTAACTTATGAACCATTGAGATTATGTGTCTTAGTACTGCTGCAATTGTGGATCTCAGTACTGCTGAGATTGTGGGTGTGGTCTGAAGCAGGTATCCTGAGGCAGAGAGCCTGAATGTAATATAAGAGAGACAGAGAAACAAACAAACCTCTCTGTTGCTCTCTGTTGCCCTGGTCGGTCTGTTGCCTCTATTGTCATTTTGTTGCTGTTCTGCAGCCATGAACTGGATGTGCTTCTCCCTGTGCCAGTCTGCCATGGATCCAGCTGAATATGTGCTGAAACCTCCAGTAACTGTGAGCTAAATAAACCTTTCCGTCCTTCATCTTGGGTGTCAGGTATTTGTCCCAGCACTGAGAAAAGAGTAACTAAGACACTAGGTCTTTTTTTTTTTCTTTTCTTTTTTTTTTCCATTATGTTGCTATAGTGAACTGTTCTTCATGGGAGAGATTCTGTTTGATCAAGTAGATGTCTTGGTTAATTTTTTTTGGGGGGTTTTTTTTTTTTTTTTGAGACAGTATCTCACTATGCAGTTCAAGTTGGCCTTGAGCTCACATTGTAGCCCTCGATAGTCTTGAACTTGTAGTATCCTCCTGCCTCAGCCTCCCACGTTCTGGGATTACAGGCGTGCACCATGCCTGGTGTACTACTTTTCTCTCATTACTGAGACAAAATACCTGCTGCCCAAAATTAAGGAAGAAAATGTTTATTTAGCTCAGTTTGTGAAGGTTTCAGCCCATAATAAGCTGTCTGCAAGGCAGAGTGTTACATGACAGAGGGTAACAGTTCATGATGGTGGAAAACAGCAAAAGCAGAAAGAGCAAAAGAGGAGAGAGACAGCAAGCCTCTCTCCCTCCCTTATAGTGTAATCAAACCACTCTCCCCAGGGCAGGCGTAGCATTCACATCCTTAGGCACATCTTTGGACTCTGAATCAGTTAGAAGCCTGCTACATGATTACATGAGTATTTGGGGGACAACTAGATACAAATCATAACATTCTGGCCATGGGCTCCAAAGGAGCATTCATATCACTTTATGAAAAAGGTATTTTATCTCTAAGAATTGTCAAAATCTTAACAGCTTGGGCATTGCTGAAAAGTTCTACTACCACATCTCCTCTAAGATGAAAAGCCCTTTATCTGTGAACTCCTGCCAAATGAAACAAAAGTTCCACACTTTAACATTCAATGGCATAAGATGAACATTTACATTGCAAAAGTTGCAAACAGGGAGATACGAGGGAATGGGACAAAAGTAAGCTCAGAATCCATCAGGCCAGGGACTAGCAAGATATCTCACTGCACTAAAGCAACTGCCTAGGCAAGAGGGACCATGGTTGATTCCCTGGCACCACATGCCTTTCCAGCCTCGCCCCCCAATGCAGGCTGAGCTGGCCTCAGTGCAGGCATAGTGGCTCATGCCTATGATCACAGCACTGGGGAGACTGAAAGCAGTAGGAATACCACAAGTCCAAGCTGCATACTGAGACCCTGCAACAATGAAATACAGTTTAAAAAAAAACTTTAAAAAATGTGGTAGGGAAAACATTAAATCCTTTAGTTATACAAGGGGCATGTAAAGCAGTCTGTGTCAAATTGTGAACCCCAAAAGGTTTACATGATTCCATCCTTATGACATTTTCAGAAGCTGTACTCACATAGTTTTTGTCTTAGGCCTAATTTGCTCCCTCCTTGCAGGTTCTCTCAGTGATTGATGTTTCTGGATTCTCCAAACTTCTGGGCTCTCTACTGGACTTTTAGCATCACTTTCACAGTTTCACATACTTCTCTCTCCAGGGCACATTGCCTGGCCTCCCAGGCCTTCAGAAATTAGGGTAGAAGACTTTGTACCTGCACAGCTGTAGCATTTTGCTTGTGTCTAAAAACAACACCATGTGAATGCTCCCAAACTCTACTGCCAGCTGGAGCAGTAGTCAGACTTTCATCTATCCTGGATGGAGGGGTTGAGTGTCTTGATCACTCTGAATCTACTTCTGAGAAAAAATTCTCTAGAATGCCACCATTCTGTAACATGTTTCTCTGGGTTTTCTTCTCAAAGCAGTCTTTCATTCTAGACATTTTAAGATTGCAAAGCATGAGTATTTCCCACTTTTTGTCATATTTTCAGACCATTTTTCCTATTCTCTGGCTCTTTCTGAGCAATGATGATATCCTCAGTTCCTTCTTTGCAGTCTACACCTTTACTGGAGATTTTTTTTTCTGACCAAACTTGCAAATTTTTCTATCATTCTGATGGGCATTTTAAACTTGATTCTCAACATAAATGTGGCTTAAAGGCCACTACAATAGCCATGTCACTGCTTCAACTTAGACTGTTTTGAAATTTCTTCCTCCAGATTAATAAATCCAACACCCTTAATCTCAGGCAGTCTTTGCACATAAACAAAATGCAGACAAACTTTCTGCCAAACCATAACACATATTGCTTGCAGTCCAGCAGCCAATGTACTTCTTCTTCCAAGGAGAAACCTTCAAAGTCTTCTCTTTACCGGTATTTTTGTCTGAGATCTGTTCAAAATCTCCCATACATAATACCCTAATGCATTCCAGAGTTAGTTTTTCAGATAACATCTCTGAACCTTTCCAAACTCTTCCCATAAGTCATTCTCAAAGGCTCTTGATACACGTCATGTTGTTACAGCAATGACTGGCTCTGGATCCAAATTCTTTCCTTATTGCTTTTTTCTCATTGCTGAGACAAAATATCTGATGCCTAAAATAAGGGAAGAAAGATGTATTTATCTCATAATTTGTGGAGCTTTCAGTCCATGATGAGCTGGCTCCAAGGCCAGGTGGTACCTGTAAGAGAGCAAAAGCAACAAGAGCAAAGAGAAAGACACACACACACACACACACACACACACACACACAGAGAGAGAGAGAGAGATAGAGACAGAGACAGAGACAGAGAGACAGACAGAGAGACAGAGAGAGAGAGAGAGAGAGAGAGAGAGAGAGAGAGAGACAGATCAGGCCACTTTATCTCCATTATATTGTAATGCCTGCAGGCCAGACGTCCAAGGTGGGTTTAGCACTCACACCCATAATCCTGGCTTTGGACTATGAATTAATCACAAACTCTAAAAGTCTGTCTCCATGACTGTATGTGTGCACCCGCCTTTGCTGGTCATCTAGATCCAGACTGTCACACCAAATATCCATTAGTATAAGAATCCTGTTATGTCCTATTATTAATTGAACAGCCCAGTGCTAATTATAAGAAAGATGTTATTTTGCCACTAAAGACTTCATTTGGCTAGATTGTTACTTAAAATAAAATTCTCCATTTATTTGCTTGTTTCACTGTGGAAAATGTACCAATGGAAATGTTAATGATTTTCTCCTCTTTCGAGCTCTGCTTTCTGGCTTAAGTTCTGTTTGCCTGTGCCAACAAGGAGCATTTTTAGAAGTGAGATATCATATTTTTAAACCTTCAAAGACAATTGCAAACCAAATGCTCCAAAGCAACAATAGCCATGAAACTCAACTGCTTCACTCAGAATGCCTTTTAGTAATTTGCTCATTTCAGGAACATTTAAGGTTCATTGTGGATTAAACACCTCTGTCCTGACTCTACCCAGCATTGAAATAATCTTTTGTTTAATCTTTCCTAACTCGCTGAGGTTTAGCTTCTTCCTTCTACTTAGATCTTAAAAATAAGATATATTCATTTATAATATCTGACATATAAGCATGATGACTTTCTCATTACAAGAGTAGAGCTCCATGTTTAACCAGTTAACCAAAGGCAAACATTGTATTAAAGTACATGAGCTGTCTTGTTAAAAAGGGGTAGGGTACAAATAGTTGATGAATAATTTCCCCAGAATTAACTCTGCTGCCTAGGTATTCCTGCGCCAGTGCTGCACCTCCTCTCTGTTTAGATCTGGGTACCATCATCTCCTGCACAGTTCCTTTGCCTCCATAGTTACACCTTTCCCTTCCTGAACTGTGGTGAAGCCATGAAACTCCTCTGATTAGATTTTCTATGCTCTTCCTTCTCACAGCATCGAATACTCAAAATAAAGCTTAATTTCTTATTTTGACTGAAGAAGTGCTGAAAAACAAAGCTTCCTTCATTTCTATTTCCCATGAGCTTTTTTTTTTTTTTTTTTTCATCTTCTCTATGTGCAGCCATATTCCTGCTTTCAAAGAGTCCTTCTTTGGGGTGTTGATCTCCTTGTATGCTCTTTTCTTGTCCCAGAATGCTCTACATCACCTGTTACTTTTTGCTGGTGAATAAGGACTCTTTCCTTGGGATATAGTACTAAGTATAGGGGAAATGAGAGTAGATTTTTTAGTTAGTGAATAGGTCAGATCTTTCTGCAAATAAGGAAACATTAGCTATCTCAGGAGATCGGTTCAGCAAGCATATGGATGCTGAGTTGGGAAAGAGCATGGCTGGGTATAAGCAAAGGAACTGAGCATACCAGCATAGCATGAAAGGCAAGCAGAACAAAGAGGAAGCTGAAGAACAGAGAACCCAAATGATGTGTCTGTCTCCTCTGAGAACAGGAAACAGAAGTCAGGGACAGAGAAATTACAGCTGAAAGATCAAATAAAAATTCACTGTGGGTGGGACATGAGAAGGGGATGAAGACAGCTAGGGTTAATACAGAAGCACTGGAGGCAGAAGAAAGGCACTATTAACACTAGCTGTCACTCATGGAAGAGGCAGTATGAACTTGCTGATGAATGAGGGGTTGAGAAAATTGTCTTGCATCTATGTAGAGAATTTCAGAGGCTGACATTTTTCTGCAAGTGCTTATTTTTGTTTTGATGGTTATTATCCCAGAAATGGCAAGGAAAGATTGACAAAACCAGTAATAGATGCCATAAGTTTCACTCAACTTCTTTTGATGCTTCTCCTCTTATTACTTCCAGTCTAGCCAATGTCATGGCTGCACAAGTTCATTCATGGAGAGTTGACACATGCTTATTATTTCTACTGACTAAATAAAGTGGCTTGCAGTAAGAGATCTTGACAGAAGGATGCAATACTTTCCTTGTTCCTTGTCAGATTCTTGTGACTCATTATGTACTTCTCCTCGATCTGCTGACACTCTGCAGTCTATCAGAGTTTCCTCAGTAAACCATTTCAACACACCTCTTCAGCTCTGTAGGGTCTTTATACCACCATATTTATGGTTAAGGTTCATGGCTCAGGTACGTTTCTTTTGCTGTCTCTTCATACATGCCATGTTTTCAGTAAAAGTTGCTGCTCAGAGTTCTACTACTTGCCTCGCCTCTTGCAGTCTTCCACAGACACACCCCTATCACAAGCTCAAAACGAAGTCAATCTACATCTGTTGTACTTCTGTCTCTTGTTAGGTCAGCGTTAATCCACAGCTCTCACTCTTCTGAGTATAGCCTCTTGGGACATAGATGTATCCTTGGCCCTAGTTGAACAAGGGGCATATCTTCTGTCACTTAGTATCAGAGTTAGAATCATCTATCACTATGAGGTAGAGTCAGAGCTTGAGGTTACTGTGCCAGGGTCTAATGTACTCTAAAATTCAAAAGAGGCATACTAGAATAGCACAGACGCATGACAATTTGGGGCCCATAAGAGAGACCGGAGACTATATAATACTCTGTTGAGAGATAGAATAATGCAAATTTGTAGCCATCCTGTGTCTAATGTCAGGTCATTTCCAGTCTAAGAACCCTTCCTGCTAAGTGCCACTTCCATCTAAGTCGACTGCTGTTCCTACCAAAAGCACAACTCTCATCGAACTCACTGGATTCTAGATGCCCAAATCGTTACTTTGGTTCTGAGCACACTGTTCTCTCAGCCACAATACCTAACTCAGTGCCTCACACAGAGGCATTTACAAAACGAATGGCTCTCAAAGTTTTCCTTATTGTTATTCTTTTAAACACTGCTGAAGTCTGCGTTTAACACAGTTTTATTTAGATATTAGGTGGGACCAATTTGAAAGTGATTTTCAATTAATTTTCTTTGAAAACATTTTTGCATCTCTAAAACACCCCTTGAGATTTTTCTCTAAGCTCTTGAACTGTAGCAAATCTCAGTTGGAAATTACCAACTTGGACTGAAGTGTATCCTGCTGCATAATTGGCTTTTCTCCTAGGAAGTCATGTGTATTTCGAAAAAGTAAAGAATACCACTGGAGTGGAATCTTATGCTAGTAAATGGTACCTACTTTGAAGCTAAATTGTATCCCAGAGGTTTCACTGGCTAATGAAGGAGATAGATATTTTATATTGCTGGTTTAGACACATTATAAATTTCAAGATATTAAATCACAAATGAACATTTCCAAGCTTTCACAGATGCCTAGTTTTAAAAAATTATAACATACACAGAAGGGAAAATATAAGTATTTCAAGTATAATTTAAACCCCTAGATCTGGTGAGAATGAGAATGTCGTAATTCCGGTGGGATTAATGATCTGCTTTAACTGTCACAAACGATCTGTCAGAGATAATAAACTACAGAGCTTATCAGCTACAGCTTGAGAGTCTGAAAGCTTGAACTTAAATAAATTCTATTAAACAAAGGATTGTTTGTGTAATTCTGACCATGACATTCAACATCTTTCAGCTTCATTTTTCCTATCCACAAGACTGAAATCTGGGTGCAAATAACATTAACAGAATTTGAGCACAATAAAAATCAGACTAAGTAAATGTTTTAATATAATACTGGACATGGGAACATCACACACTCTGTGTGAGATAGTGGTAATGGTATTTCATTGTAGCAGTCACAGATTTTCACCTGATTTTATTTATGTCCTGGTTCTAAAAAGAATTGGATGAAAAACAATAAAATTGCTCCCTGAAAAAATATATTTATGAAATATGACATATAAATATTGAAAGGGACTATACCAATATCTAAAAGATATCTTTGTCATTAGCTAAGGAATATTTATATTGTTCCTCCTGAGCCTTATGAATTTTCCAAAGTCTCTAACAAGCAAACAGTCTTAATGTTTGTTATGGTTTATGTCTAGTTGTCCCCCCAAAACCTCATGCAGTCATTGGGCGGGGACTTCTGTAGACTAAGACTTGACTCATGAGTCACTGGGATTATGTGTTTTAGTACTGATCTAGAGTTTGAGACTTGATCCATTCTCCCTAGGGTTATGTGTTTTAAGTACTTCTGGATTATGGGTATAGGTAGCCTGAGACAGAGAGCTTGAATGCAATTTAAACAGAGAGACAGAGAGACAGACTCATGCTGTTGCTCTCTGCTGTCCTGTTTGGTTGGCTACCTCTGCCACTATTTTGTTGCTGTTCTACCACCATGAACTGTATGCTCTCTGCCCTGTTCCACTCAGGCTTGGGCTAGCCGAATATGGACTGAAATCTCCATGAACTGTGAGCTAAATAAACCTTTCCTTCTTTCATGTTGAGTGTCAGGTATTTGTCCCAGCCATGAGTAACTAAGACAGAATTTGGTACCAGAGAAGTGGGGTCGTTGCTATGGCTATACCTGACTATGTACATTACAAATTTTGGGGAATGGCTTACAGGAAGAGACAGGAAAGGTTCAGAGATGTTGTCTAAAAGCAATGCACTGGAACAGCTTCAGCTGTTCAGATTGGGAGATTCTGGTCAGAGCTCAGACCAGAAGACTGACAGAAGGCCTGCCTGTAAAGACCAGGCTGAGGAGGTTTCTGCTGGGAAGAAGGACAGCATTGGTCAATGGACTCCAGATGATTTGTGCTATGGATTGGCTGAACATCTGTCAGAATTTTACTCATGCCCAGAGACTTTGACTAAGACTGAGATTAAGCATGGCAGACTAATTAATCTTTCAAGAGATATTTTAAAGCAGCAAACCACTGGGGTGGTGGGATGGTTGTTATTGGTGGCTTTTAGCCAGATGAAAATCAAGAGCAGATAGTCAAGAAGGATGATTTAAAATGTGAGTTTGGCCAGAAAGGAAGCACCAGGAAAGCTGTGGGCTGCAAACATGGAGCTAAAAGGATCTCCATTGCTGAGAAGGAACCAGAGAATCAAAACGATGGTCTGAGGGCATCACAAGAGGTGGCAGCTGTCCACCCTTAGCAGCCTCAGAAGTGCAAGGGAGAGATGTTTTGCCTTGAGGAGTAAGCCACAGAGACGGAAGTACCAAAATGGTGGCAGCGGCCAAACCAGGTTCCAAAATGGCGCCCACATGGAGAATATGTATTTTGGAATCAGGGTCAGAGTGTTCAGTAGTCTAGGCAAAACTTGATCCCTTCAGCCAAGAGAGAAGGAAGCCCAGGTACTGCTCCAGCTGGCAGCAACCCTTGGATTATCCACATGGGCATATGCAGAACATGGGAATTCTGAGGTTAAGAAGGCTTCCACCTTGATTTCAGAAGAAGGCCTGGGAGGCCAGACAGTGTGCCCCTGAAAGGGAAGTGTATAAAGCTGAGTATGAGAAGCCTATTCAGTGGAAACCCCAGAAGTTTGGAAAAGCCAGCAGCTTGGATCGTGCTAACAGAGAGCAAAGCCAGCCTAAGAGAGAAGCCATGGGAATTACCACCAAAAGTGATGTAGGAGCGGAGTTGCATAGAGCTCACAACTCAGTGCAGACTGCTTCGGATGTTTCAGTTGGAACTATGGTATTTAGTGTTTACCCTGCTGGATTTTGTACACATGTTGGTCCCAATGTTTTGTATTACCCTGTTGTTTGCAACTTTTGGAATCATAATGTTTATCTTAAGTGTTTGAATGTTGGATATATTTAACTTTCCTATTGTACAGGATTTCACAGATGAGAGATCACCTTGGATCTGGGATTTTGGCAAATCTTCCAGGTGGACTGAAATGTCTTTTGCCAAAGGAATATGTATGAGACTTTGGGGGTCCAGGGATGGAATGTTATGGTTTATGTCTAGTTGTCCCTCCAAAGCTTCATGCAGTCATTGGGCGGGGACTTCTGCAGATTGAGACTTGACTCATGAGTCACTGGGATTATGTGTTTTAGTACTGATCTAGAGTTTGAGACTTGATCCATGATCCCTAGGGTTATGTGTTTTAAGTACTTCTGAGATTATGGGTATAGGTAGCCTGAGACAGACAGCTGAATGTAATTTAAAAAGAGAGACAGAGAGACAGACTCACATTGTTGTTCTGCTGCCCTGTTTGGTTGGCTACCTCTGCCACCATTTTGTTGCTGTTCCACTGCCATGAACTGGATGCTCTCTATGCTGTTCCACTCAGCCTTGGGCCAGCCAAATATGGACTGAAACCTCCACGAACTGTGAGCTAAATAAACCTTTCCTTCCTTCATTTTGAGTGTCGGGTATTTGTCCCAGCAATGAGTAAAAAATAATTAAGATGATGTTACCCTCAGTCTGATTACACTTTAGACAAAGTTCTTGCTGAGTATAGGATCTGATACTGACTTAGAGCATTTATTTCACAAAACCTACAGGCTCTGTGGCATTGAATAGAAGTTCTCAAGAAATCCAAAAATATACTTCTCTAAGACCTGGCAGTGATTCCTGTAAAACATAATTATGGAAGGAAATGAAGTCTGTATTTCCCAGTCTCTGTGGAAGCATAAGAGCCTAACTTAAATAATAATCATAATCACTACAATAACAATTACCACACCTCATACCCTAATCACAGCAATGCACGTCCAGTATGTACTCCATTCATTTTTTTCCTTAGCTCACTCCAGCACTTAGGCATTCACCTGCTTTTCTCTCACTGGAGCAGAGTTGTTTTGTTTGCTTATTACAGATCTTGCTCCTTTATAGCAATAATCATGAATGAAGACTTCTCTGCCTGTTTAGCATGCCTGGTGTAACTTTTTTTTCTTAATTACTAGCATACCTTTTGTAGTTAATCAAAACAATACCAAAAATGTATGTGTGTGTGTGTGTGTGTGTGTGTGTGTGTGTGTGTGTACATACATACTATAATGATAATTAAAAAGCTTAGTGGGGATATAATTTTGGAGACTTTAAAATATTTATTTCAAACTCAATCCTTAATAGACAGCAATGGTTATTGTACTTCCTGAAATCTGCCAGTGCTACACATTCAGCTTTGTGGATCTGCTGGAGTGTCAGGTTCAGAGCCACGGAAGCAGATACTTTATTTTTTTTTAAAAGCATAGACCTCTAATCGAAATCCCCACTGATTATTGATTGACAAGGTGACATTTAGAAAAGTTATGGTCTTTTACTTAAGTCAGTCTCACTATGTTGTTTGTAAAAGCTAAAGAGAAAAAGGACAATAATTAGAAATTGAAGAAGAGATAAACCATTTTCAGGTAGAAAGATTTTTCTCTCCATTGATAGGTCAGAAGGGATTTCAGAATAGGTTGGTGAAAGCCATGATGGCTGCAGTGTGGCTGGTGACAGCTGCATCCTGCTGTCAAGTTGTGTTTCTATCTGTCTGTTTGTCATCTGTAAAATGGAATGACTTTGACAACATTTCTGATGGTTCACTGTGAAGATTAAAAAAAATTAATGTGCACAAAGCACTTGCATCTTTGGCTGTGCTTTATACATAGTACTTTGATGTAATTGTTTCTCAGGGTTTTGCTTTCATTCCTATATTATTAGTATAGTCTTTACTCAGAATCTATAGGCCCCCAATGGAACTCAATAGCAAGGAAAGCTCAAGGATTTTATGTAAGATGCAATAATACCAGCATACAGCTTATACAGTCTTCCTGTACATTTTAAGGCATCTCTTGGCAACTTATAATAACTAGGATTATGTAAATATATGTTATGCTATATGGTCTAAGGAACAGTGACCCAAAGAATCTGTGCATGTTCGGTATAGATGCAGTTTTTTTTTCAAAACTTTCTGATCTGCAATTGGTCAAATCCATACATGTGAAACCTATAGATACAAAGAACAAGTAAAATAATATTTTAGTAAATTAGCAAAACAAACAATAATCACCAGACAATTTGATTGGAGCAGGGAAGTAATCTGTTATTTTCTTTTGGCCAAATGTAGAATTTTATTTATAAGCACAGAAAAATGAGGGCTACATGGATTCCGCACATCAAGAAATTGCTATGTGATACCTGAAGAATAAATAAGAAAAAAAGGCAATATGGGTTTAATCTTAAAAAAAAAAAAAAAATAGCTCCGAGCCACATGTGCCTGCTGGGCAAGTGCAAGGTCGTGAGTTTGAACCCCGGTCCCACAAAAAAAAAAAAAATCAATTGTAATGTCCATTTGTCCATTTCCAATATAATTAAGTGACCTTCCTCAACGTAAACTTTTCGGCTTGCATGTGATTTATTATATTTTACTTTCTATTGTAGTTTATTAATCAATGATCCATTTTTAGCTTGTGATTATATTCCAAATTTTTAAGATTATTAGGAACGTGAAAATTATAAATATTACACAACCTCACAGGGAAATAAACTCTATGCTAATAAGTCCTTGGTTCTCACCATATTATCCTAGATATTTATTTCTTCTTGTGGATCTGGTATTAAATTTTGAGAAAGGATGTTTTGTCTACTTCATTTATTGTTTAAATTTAAAAATTCACTAATTTTAAAGCAATATAAGTAATCATTAGGTATCCTGAAAGTGATAATTTCAATCCACAAGTTTTCCTAAACAGGTTTAATTTTCTGACTTTTAGTTACTTTATGTAGTATTAGAATAAAATAGTTATTATATAAAAATAATTTACCTTTACCCAGATATATACAGATGTAAAAACAAAACAGATTAGTGTGTAGCTCTCCAAGATAAGGGAATAAATAAACAATATTATTAAATAGGAGTTCACATGCCAGCAAGATAGCTCAGCAAACTAAGTGCCTGCTTAGACAAGTACAGGGACCCACATTCTGTGTTTCATCCCCAGTACAGCATGCCCTCCCCACTCTAGGTTAGCCAGCCACCAAGTCTGGGAATGGTGGCACACACCTGCAATCCCAGTGCTGGGGAGGCTGTAGTCACTATGACTAAAAGCTGCATAGTGAGACCCTGTAACCATATATATTAATTAGTTAATTAATTAATTAATTAATGGTTGTATCAGAATTATCTAAATAGATTTTGTCCTTAGGCTTGATTTATCTCCATTCAGCAAAAAACTTTAGTGTTAAGGAAGATAATTTTGACTTGAATTGCAACTTTGGAACCCTTGAATAATCATATTAACTGAATAATTTTGGCCATTACAATTGTTTTCATGATAATTTATGAAAGTTAAATGTCATAATGTATCCCATAAATGATAAGAAAAGAAATACAATGGGTTCTGAGATACTTTCATTAAGGGTAAAGATTTTACCCGGATCTCATCTATGCTTAACTACTCTAGTTCTGAGAAACTTTTACTACAATTTGTTTTTTTCATTATGACTCATGTTGTGAATTTTAACTCTTAATTGATCAAAATATCTTTACTTTATTTTATTTTCTTTTTTCAAAAACACCAAAAGGCATGAGATTTTGTGAGGCTGACCCTGAGAAAGTAACTTTTGGATAGTGACAATTCTTGAAGAAATCTGCTTTTACACAAATGCTCATTTAGTCAAGAAAAACAGTAAATTGACATGATAGATTCTGCCGCCCCTTATCTTTATTTTTTCCTTTTGTTCTCATTCATCTATTTTCAGGGTTGAGAATAAAGATAACTACGGAAAACAGGGTGTGTCATTCCCAGAGAAAAACAACCATAGTTGATTTTAGCAATGGTTGAGAGCAAAGAGTTAAGATGTAGGAATTTTGACTGACATCTCTGCCCAAACTTAGTTCCACTACAATTTTAAGGGCCACTTTTTGTTCCTGTGTGTAATTATATATAAAGGATGAATTTCTAAAAGTAGAGTTGCTGAATCAGGGAATGTTGCATATAGAAATTTCATTTTCACTGTTAAACCCCATCTAAGCACAGGCCTTCAAAGATGCATGGACATACTCATTTTCTATACACTAAAGGCTACTAGATAATATGAAACATTATGACTCTATTAGCTCGATAAACAAGAGAAAAAAAGTGGCTGCTCTGAAGTTTACATTATATTTATCTATCAGTAGTCTTATGTTATTTTAAAAATAAGAAAAAAATTCAATCTCTATTACTCACTTTCCCATTCATAGGACAAAATTCCCAACATCACACACTTAACAAAAAGAAGTTGATTTTTCCTCACAGGTTCAGTGGATTTAGCCCACGAACTGGACCAACGTCAGAATGACGTGGTAGGAGAAAATTGTTTGGTTCACAGTTTCCAGAAATCAGAGACACAGGAAGTGCAAAGACAAGAACACACCTTCCAAGTCAGGCCCTTGCTGACCTGTTCCAGCCCAATCCCATTGCCAAATGTGACAACTTTTGGGGACATTTAAGATGTAAATCATGACAAAATCTGAGCAGCTTCTCATAGTGCTTCTACATTTTGACCTAGAAGATTTATGTAATCAATATTTAAAGATATGAAGTACACAGTGAATGGAATATGCAGTATTAACCAGTCACAACTAAAAATAGCTTTTTTGTAATAATATCTTTTAAATTGTGAATCGCCTTCATCAGAAATTAGAGTCAGATCAAGGAGATAGCTTGGCATTCTAAGCACTTGCCTGGCAAGTACATGGAATTCGGCTTAATCCCCAGTACTGAATGCTGTGCCAGCCACCAAAATCAGGCATGGTGGCACATTCCTGTAATCCAAGCACTAAGATGGCTGAGACAAAAGGATTATTATGAGTTTGAGCTGCTTAGTGAGACCAACCTTGTACCAAATTAATAAATAGAGATATTTTAAAAACTGAGGCAGTTAAACACTGGCCAAATTTTATATGGGTCTTATAAATTTGTGTTTAGGTATATTTATGTTTATATTTTGCTGCAATGTCATATTTTTCTGAAAAATATGTAAGAGAGGCTGACATTAAAGTAATGCATTTTAAAATGTTTGAAACTACAAGATTTTTGAAGGAATAATTAAAGTGTGAATTTAATTTTAATGCTACATATTTGTTTGTATTATACTCTCAACAAATTTTTATAGAAGCTAAAAGAAAAGTACAAATTAAATAATAATTTTGGCAATAAGAGCTATGGAAATGGACAAAATTTAGTTTAAACAATCTCAATTTTACACATGCTAAGTGTCTGTGTTTAGTTTGCTTGCTTGTTAAAAAGGGGATATTATTGATGAAATGACTGATATGAAAAAAAGTAATTTCATTTTAAGTTATCCAAATATTTATTTAATTATAAAGATAAAAATCATAGATATACTTTCTTCATGAAATAATGTTTATGGTTACAACGAATTTACCAATGCAAGCATGACTTTGGCTGGAACTCTTCTGTCGCCAATGCTATCATCTTGACTTTCCTGTAAATAATGATTATATTTTCTGGTTAATAATGACATTATAAAACTGTAGGACAAAATTTAAAATCCCTCATCCTTTAGGGAGCAGTAATCTCCTCACACAGAGGACCACACAGCGTAACAAAATTCAGCAGGCTGCCACTAGTGGTGAGCTGAGAGCACTAAAAAGGATGTCCTACCCCTTTATCATCCATGCCAAATGAGGATACAGCATACAAAAACCTGAAAACAGGCACACTGAGAAAAAGACAAAGTCTCACAGAACATATCCAGCATCTTCTTGTCACGTACAATAGAGTAGCAATCTATTTCTTGACTAAAAAATGAGCACTTCAGGAAAGCACTTCTGTGGTGCAGACATAGAGTACAAGGGTAGATACACCACGTAGTGCTCCCACATGAACCCACTGCTTGAAGGCTGTGGAACTGCGATAGCCAGCTCGCTCCTTGCTCAGCAAAACACCTGACATCTACAACTTGAGAGTGGAGGTTTATTTAGTTCATGGTTTCTGGGGATTCAGTTTATCACTGGTTGATGGGCTCCATGACAGAAAAATAATGGAAGAGGAAGGGCCATATTAAATGTGTGGCTCAGATACTCACAGAGTTCCTCAAGCCAAATTGACAGAAATAAAGAGAATGGACAAATGACTAATTGTAATTGTGGAGCTTAGCATGTTTAGTTGGTGTGAGTGTAGACTGGGCATATAGGCTGTGGAAATTGGTGTGGAGATCCTTAAAAACAAAAACTAAAGCCGGGCATTGTGGCGCATGCCTGCAATCCCAGCACTTGGGCGGCTGAGGCAGGAAAATTGATGTGAGTTCAAGAACAGCCTGTGCTACAAAAGTGAGCTCAATGCCAGCCTGAACTGCATAGTGAGACCCTGACTCAAAAAGACAAATAATAAATAAATAAATAAATAAATAATAAATAAATAAATAAATAAATTACTATAGGTTCCACTTAACCCAGATAATCCTCTTGGTATTTTCACAATAAAATGAAAAGCATCATGACACAGTGATATGTGCACATCCATCTTTATAGTGGCATGAGCCAAAAAAGGAGAATCTTGGAAAGAGCCTACGTGATCATCAAGTGCAGAATGAATAAAGAAATTGTGTTCTTTCTTCCCCATAATGAAGTACTACTCAACCATAAAGAAGGATAAACTTCAGACATTTTTAGTTAAATGGATGCACCTTGAGACCATACTCTTAAGTGAAATAAATTATACACAAATTTGTGAATATTATATGACTTCTCTGGTGTAAGAAATGAAATGTATAAATAAAGACCAAAATGTAAAATAGTTATTGCTAAAAAAAGAAGAAAATGTTCAAATGGGAAGGAAAAGTGGAGATGTAATAGGAGAATAGAAAGAAGGAAAGAAAAAAATCAGAAAAAAGAAATGGAAACAAAATTTTATGAATAAGGATAAAAAGGGTCAAAGAGATAGAAGAGCAACGAGAAAAAAATAAGAATAAAGATATAGTATGTATAAATCCCCTATAAAAATGTGGCCTTTCTATATACCTAAAATATACCAATTTTTTATGTATTTGGTACAGGGTCTGCAGGGTCTCCAGGGTCTCACTATGTACATTGGGCTTGCTGTGATTTTCCTATTTTCAATCTCCCAAGAGCTGGGGTTATAGGTGTATGTGCCACCACTCCCAGTCTCCCTCTCTATCTCAGTGCACCCCGTTGGTGGCATCATCACAGCACACCTGGGATTGAACTCCCACTGCTACAGCCTGCTTAAGCAGTTGCTTTAGTCTGCTGAACTATCTGGCTGGCCCTATACCAATAAAATTAATTTATCTTTCATTAAAAAAAAAGATTTTTAAGTTTAATACAAATTTTATACAAAGAAAATGTGAGAAAATACTTCCATGTGCTAAAAGCAGTTATGGTTCACAAATAAGGCCAGCTAGTTTGACAACTGCAATTAACAAATGTTCTTTCTCTTGTTTTCTTCTAGTATCTCTTCTTATTTCTTGTCTAACATGGGTAACTAGCTGGAAGCTACAGCTTGCATCCTCTTATCAACAATAAAGAGAAAGGAAATGAGACTAAAATATACAACAGAATGTACTGAAATGATATCACATAATTACTTTTTCTCATGTACATATATATTTTTTGCTTTTGATCAATGTCTCTTGTTTTACACTTATACAAAAAACAAAACAAAAAAACAAGTTTGTTTAAAAAAGAAAAACCCAGCAACAAAAAAGAATGTTTTGATGTTTGGAAGGCAGATGCCCAGTGGTCCCCAGTGGTCCAGGGCTGGGCCCAGAGACCAGTGTCACATATGGGTCACATATGGGTCCTGATCCTCAGATCTGCAGGGGAGCTGAGCTGATGTCTCCAGGCAACAGGGCGGAGTGGGGGAACCAAGCACTGACCATGCCAACCCATTGCGCCCACACCATGCTGTATTATTATGTTGCAAATGGGGAACCTATCTTTCATTTTTTTATTTCATTACTTTTTGACCAATTTGGCATGCTTATATCTGGTAATCTGAACAACTACTTTCTTTTTTTATGTATTTAATACAGGGTCTACACAGTCTCACCACATAGATTGTATTTGTACTGATTCTCCTGTTTTCAGCCTCCCAAATTTTGGGATTACAGGTGCACACCACCATGTGCAGTCTCCATTGCTGTCTCAGCATGCCCTGGGGGCAGGGGAGGGGCCAGTGTAGGTGCTGAAGATGCAACCCCGGCCACTGAACTCTGCCTAAGCAGGTGCTTTAGTCTCCTGTGCTATCTGGCCAGCCCTGAACAACTACTTTGAAGACAAAAATGTGCAATGTAATAACCCTTTTTGAATTCCTATCATTTTGTTCAGCAAATTCTGTAACATTTCTGACAGTTTTATACTATTTTTATTCTCTTTAAAAACAAAAAATAACAATTTTAAAATAAAAATTAAGCTAGAAAGTGGGTAAAATAAAGAAAAGAGAAGTAAACAGTCAGTTTTTCTGTGTAGTACTTGATCTCACTGTGACCTTTCACTTTATAAGGCACAAAACAGTGAATGTTTCTATTTAAGACTTACACATGGGTACAGTATGTATTTTTGCTGCAGCTAGGACTTCTCCTTTTTTATCTTTCCTGTGCCCGTATATATTTATCAGATGTTAATTTTAGCTCATGGTATCTATTCACATTTCTTTTCATGTGTCCACAAGTTGATAATCATTTTTGGCTTTTGCATACCTGAGAATGTCTGTTTATACATTTTAAAAATAATAGAAAAGGCTTTTTTCAGAATTTTAGAAACATTGCTATAGTCTAATGTGTTATGTATTGCACAATAGTGTAGAATTTGGCAATACGGTTTATCTAAGTTATTAGAAATGTTTTTTTTAAATCTTTTGAATTTATCACTTGTTAATTGAATTCAAATTAATGGTCAAAGGTTAACTAATTATTCAAGAACAACATAGACTTCCCTGAATTCACTACTTCATATCCTTTGAGTTTATCCAGTTTCAATGGTGAGTAAAGTTCTGTTCTTGCCTTACACATATTCCAGAGACAGTTTCCTAAGACAAATCTTGCCCGATGTCATTGAAAAATCTGTTTTCCCAGTTTTCTGTATTCCTTTAAAATAATTTAACATCGTTGATTCTTTCAAAATAACGAATTTCCTAACTATTCCCATGTGCTTCCAGAATATGTTGTGTGTACACTGTTAAGAAATTCACTACTACCTCTGTCTTCTTGGAAGGGGAAATAATTGATTTGTACATCGCATACACCTCAGTGAGGTGCCCAAGAATAAGCAGTATTTGTTGTTTGATGTGTGCGACTGAGTACATGATCACATTTGTAACTCAGGAAAAGAAGTACTGATCTAGAGTCAGCCAGATCAATGGAAAAAACACATATACCCCAAAGTTTCAAACATAATGACAATAATGAGTCAGGAAACAACTGTTGTGAATAAACAAATTGATTGCTTTTATTGAATTATACAAGGTTTGTTTGTGTGCTGCTAATACTAAATATTAAATGGATATAGTACATTTTAAATTTATATTTATTTATAATTTGAGAGCAAAAAAAAGAAAACCTTCCTCTAAATAACCATCTTCTTTCCTAGAGTTAAACTACATTTTATTGATTTTTTCCATATGATAATTTCCAAAAAGTCTTTGAGTTTTGGTGGAGATTTTAGAGTTTTCTATGGGGAAGATTATGCCATTTGCAAATAATGGTAAATTAAGTTGTTCCTTTCTTGTCCACAGCCCTTGTATGTCTTTTTCTTGCCTAATTAATTACTTTAGCTAATGCCGCTAGAACTACTACTGATTTCTATTAGTTCATTGAAAGGACCAGGTAGAGTTTATATCATATGATCAATTTTGCATCGCTGTATCTGGTAATCTGAGCAACTACTTTGGAGATAACAATATGTAATACAATAACCATTGTTAATTTGATGCCATCTTGTTTGAAATTCTGTATCATTTTTCTTATTTTTTCTCTTTAAAATAAAAAAAATCACACTTAGGCATTAGAAACCTATAGTTCATAGTAATAACAATAATTTACTGAAGGGATATAATTTTACTCTTGTGTGTAATGAACATCTTGGTTACATATGAGGAGTTGGGGAGGTGGGTCAAGTAAAGTACTTCACTTGGTCCCTTTGCTTCCCTTTGTACACCAGGCAACACGGTTGTCACAGTCACACATGTACACAGTTGTGCAGCTGGAGTGCTGCCAGCAAGGCTAGGGGTCCAGTTCATAGAACATTTCTATGATGGTGACAAGCTTTGAAAAAGAACCTACTCTATAACTGCATTTGTCTATGGAATTGCCTTAGAATATGAAACTGTATGAAGTCACTCCACACTCAGGACCCAGTTTAGTAAGAAAGGAAAATGTGACATGCATGGTATCCCTTCTTTTGTGTTCTTTTCTATAGAGACTGAAGGAATTAAAACAACGAGAGTTTGCTCGAAACGTAGCTTCCAAGTCATGGAAAGATGAGAAGAAACAAGAAAAAGCACTTAAACGACTCCATCAGCTCGCTGAGCTAAGGCAGCAGTCTGAGTGGTAAGAATTAGAGGTTCAAAGCCGGGTGTGGTGGCTCATGCCTGTAATCCCAGAACTTGGGAGGCTGAGGCACGAGGATTGGTGCAAGTGCAAGACCAGCCTGGGCTACCAAAGTGAGCTCAAGGCCAGGCTGAACTGCATAGCGAGACCCTGTCTCAAAAAAAAAAAAAAAAAGAATTAGAGGTTCACTTAGATGGAGCAGTCTGTTCAGCTCCCAAGCAAACTTCCCTGATAACATAATAAATTTCAACTTGATATAGCTATGTAAAATTGTAATTAATCTTCATATATGTTCTTCGACATTTCTAACAGTTAAATATGTATAAATTAATTGCTTTTACTACTGTGTTTGCCTTCCTGATATTGTCATTTCAGTGCACTCTTTAATGAAAAGATCCAAGAATGATTATAATATACTAGCACTTAATCTATCCAGTTAATTTAAGCAGACTGGCATGGTTCCTCAGTAATTTAAATTTTACAATAATAATAATAATTTTAAAAAACGTAACTAACAAAGCATTTTAGGGGAAATATTTTTCTGTACTTTCTCTTGTGTGTATGTTTGAATTCAGAATAAATGACACACTCTTTGTCTGGTAAACAAGATGTAATTAATGTAGTTAAATTTCCCACACAGTGTCATTTAAACTAATGATTATAATAGAAGAAGCATTGACCTAATACATTCTTGTAGCTGAAAAGTAGCAGTTTTGCAAAAACTTAGAACCACTCAGTGTTGCAAAGTTGCTACCTGGTAAGCAATTAAATTTGCAGATTGTGATTTGTGTTCACATGAATCACAATGTATAACACTAACAGCTAATTAATGTTGCTGACAGCAAAATAGTGAATTAGGAAGTTTATAGCTCTGTGGCAGAATTTAAACCCTTGTTATTTAAATGGAAAACAATGTCCAATACTAGAAATGAATAGCTTAATTACATTACTATACAGTATTGGACTTCAAATGGGATTTTTAGGAAATATTTTTAGGATCAATTATGAGGAAAAATAGTGTAAGATTTCATATATTTATGTAAATATAGCTCAAGATAATTTAGGTAAAATATGAAAATACGTAACAACCATATTAAAAATGAACTAGAAATTTAGTTTAAGGAAAAACTAGATGTATAGTATGCAGGTAAAGATGAGGCTAGCATAAGAATCCAGTCTCTGAGCTCCCATAATGTTAAAACAGAGAGAAACATGATTATTGCTGAGCTTAACATCAGCCAATATAGAGTCAAACATTTTGTGAATAAAATATAAGACATAAAAACATGATGTGGAAGGGAAAAAGAAAGCTAGGAAAGCATTAAGTCCTGCGTGATTGCTTATGAAATACAGTAAATCAGACTATAATAAATGAGGCAATCCCCACTGCAGTAAACATCTTTTTAAAAGGTTCTCTTAGGCCTGGCCAGGGTTGCTTGGTTCTGTGACAAGCTTGGGTAGCCTAAACAAACCTAATGGTTCTGTGATGAAAATCACACCAGTTCTATTTTTGTACTCACCCACTCTGTATTTTATTATGAGAAAGGTGGCAGAGGAGCACAGAAACATTTAAGGTAGGGTGGTGGTGAGGACAGTTGGTGTTAGAAGATAATGATAATGATAATGATAATGGTGTTCGTTCTACTTCCTTTTCTGTTTCTCAGAACTACTCAATGAGGGTCCTTCCTATTATAAGATCTATTCTCTTAAGTACCAGGGATCCCTCAGAAAACTTCATTAGCTCATCAAAGCAAACCTAGCACATCTGAGTTAGTGTTGTTTACAAAGAAGGCAGGCTCTTTAGGTTGTGATATAACCATACTGTCGAGAAAAAGATAAATCTTGAAGCTTCTAGATACAAAACACAAAGCTAAGATGATTATGTTTTCCTTCACAGTGCTCATCAGCATCCTTTAGCCAAGTGGTCTACCTGCTTAAATAATTCCATGACTAAGGGAAGTTCCATAATGAAATTATTAAACAATTGCTTTTTGGCAGGAGGATTGAGAAAGGGAAGTTCAAAATGAAACAGAAAATGGAAATGTCATCAACATTGCTCATCCCTTACCTGGACAACCTTTATTGCCCTCTGCGCTTACAATCAGGGCTTTTGAGCCAGGCAGTCTAGTTAACAAAATGTTGTTATGATCCTGTGGGAAGGAAAGGTGAATTCCCTAATAACTATAATATTTGAATACATTAAACAAATGATAGTAGAAAGTTGGAAATGACATTTCTGTTTACCCTAGCATGGAATGGAGTTGGAAAGTAGGGTAGATGTACAAATATTTACCAATGCCTATAAACTTTCAAATACACTTTTGAGATCTAATGTGTAACCTAGTGATGACAGTTGATAATGCTATATTGTTTGCTTACTAAGATAATGGTTGGTATTAGCGTCAATATTCTTTTGGCAGACCAATATACTCACTGATAAGTATGTGTGGTAATGAATATGTCAGTTAACTATACTATAGTAATAAATGAACAATATACACAGATATCAAAATATCATGTTATATTCCCAGAATAAATACAACTTTTGTCCCTTATATCACAATAAAGCTAGAAAAATTAAATCTTTAATAATACTTAATTTTTTCTAAATAATAGAATTTAAACATCATAATGATAGAACACAAATATTTTCTAAAACAAAACGGAAAAATAAGATTTGAGATACGGGAAATTGAAATTTATAAGGCAACAAGGTCAAAAGCTCAAAGAATAAAAATAAGAGTATTGAAGAGTAAACATGAGAATAAAATGTGAAAACTTCTGAAAATCTATTGTCATAAATGCAGAGCAGACTGAAAAAGAATAAAATCTAGGAACTAGAAGGTAAAAGCAAAATATAGTGCAAAAAAGTACAAAGAAGAATAAACATTTAAAATAATGCAACAAAAAAGCTTTCACATAAAAGAGATAAATACTAAAATAAAATAGCAATACAGGAAATAAAATAAATTACACAAAATATCGAGAAGATAGTGCCAGGTAAATAAGTAAAAATGTGAATTATATATTAAGAATCCTGGAAGAGAAAAGAAGCAGTATCTTTCTTTTAGATGTTTGAAATAATTTCTACTGAGCTTAAGTTCTGACACTAACAAATGGATTGAGGTTCATGGGACAAGCATTTTAATTTAGAGATATAGGTCTTGATCCAAGGTGTGGCTACTAATCTCTTTAATTCTAAGACAAACTTGAGTGTTGCTTCTGTTTCTGAGTTGCACTCTTTTGTCCTCAGACTGCAGACACTTTAAAATGTCAACTACACAGTGCTAAATCTTTATGTCCTTCATTTCTTGTTCTTGAAAAATATTCAATAAACCATACAATGCTTTAAAGTATTTCTACCCATCCCTCATATAAAGAAAGGGAAATTATTGTGAGAAGAAAGATCGTTTTATTATGAAACAAGGTTACTACTGTACGGAACAGAGTTTGGAACAATTCCCTTTTTTTTCTGCTTTTTGTTCTTTTTTATTTTTTAAGTCTTTTTAAGGATAAAGAAACAGCAATGAGGGGCCCAGAGGGATGGCTCAGTGGTCTAAAGCACCTGCAGGTGGCTGCAGAGACCGCAGTTCAATCCCCGGCACCACATGCTGCACCAGCCCTGCCCTCAGGGCAGGCTGAGCCGGCCATAAAAATAAACAAACAAACAAAAGTTCTGCAACAAGAAAAAATAAATAATAAAAAAAGAAACAGCAATGAGTTAATTTCAAAACAAGTAAGTAGGAGAGTTATAATAATTAATACATTGCATATTATTGTCTTCATGATAATTATTCAAAGAACAAGATGCAGAAATGATACCTTGTCTATACACTTTCAGTACAAATATTTCTCACTGAACTAAGAGAAGGTAGCTGTTTATCTATCCTAGTTTGTTCATGCAGATATATATGTATCTATATATATCTATATATAGATATATAGAGATATCTGTGCGTGTGTATTTTTTTTTTCTTTTGACTACAAAATGATCCTTCATTTATATCCCCCTTTTTTATTGTGTTTTATCAGAGATGGGTATTTCACTGTCATTCAAATATTGTAGGTGCATGTCTTCAGCAAAATAACCCAATAGAGTGCAATAGTCCATAATAGTAATGGGTTATCCACAGAACGGGCAATATCAGAAGTTGGTAACAAGCCTTTTACAGTTCAGCATATTAATATGGCTTTACTTTCTATACCTTGTGGTTGTACTTTTCTGCTGGATGGTCAAGACAAAGATAAAGTAACACCTATATAACAAAGAGAAACTATAACTTTTGTATCTGACAAGTTGAGTCACGTCCCCTCAGGATTTACTCTGAAACCATATACAACAGTTTGGAAATCTTTTGTCAGTGTCAGCCATCTGTATGAGACATGGTCATTGCTTGACCAATTTGCTCTCTGTGAAAGCCTGAGAGAATGTTTTCTCTCTAGGTGACTCACCTTAGGCACACTATGCATCAGCAATGATTTTCCTCTGTGACCTCATAATATCCTTGAACAGAAAATTTGGGACATCTCTGTATTGTACGATACTGTATCTTGGGATATTACAGTACAGGTTCTCTTATGTCTTGTGTCCTCACTGAACTAGAGAGGCTATGGCCAAAATATTAGCTTATCCTTATAGCCTATCTTTTTCTCTAATTTTGGTCTATAAACTTAAATTGTTACTCGTCCAGAAGGGAAGCTTCATGATATTATTATTCTATAACATAGGCAGTTGAGCTTAACATCACTATCTTTCTGAATATCAAATGCTTGAACATAACATGGAACTGGTATTTTCCAGCAATCATTGATACTCTAAACTTAAAATCCCTATAGAATGTGTAAAAAATTAAACAATTACACATTTTTAGGCAGAGATTAAGAAATCAAACCACATGCAGGACAATTTGTAAATTTAGTTTCCACAAGATTTAGGGAAACATTATAACTTTGTAAATATAGCCATTAATTCATATGAAGAGAAATGTGAAGTCACTGAAAACTAAAGATTAATTAAAATTGTTGGGCTGAGAAGATAGCTCTATGGCACAAGTTCAAAGTCTTGAGTTCAAATCCCAGTCCTACAAAATAATAACAAATAAATAAAATTGTTTGTAAATTAAACTCCATAGGGATGCACTAAATAACACATTGCAATATTATAAAATGTAAAATCAACATAATCTCAATTAGATACAAGAAATTCTCCCTAAAGTATAGCAAAATGCTAAAGATAGAAAAGTTGGTAATTTTATCACATATACTATAGAGGGAGAAACAAGGACAGGCATGAAACCCTAATCAGAAAAGTCAGAAAAGAAAATGTACCTACGCTGAAGAAAGTTAAGCTGAAAATCCCAAGAAGTAATACAAACATCACACAAAAGAAATCGACGTGTACTTGTATTGTGTGTTCTGGCAAATACAAAATAAATGACATAGGAAAAGCACAATCCTGTTATATGAATTGTTATACATTAATTTTATATAAATAATTGAAAAATATACTAATCCTCATTCAAAAATAAATTTAAACGTTAGCTAATTACACATGCCTGAAATATTTTAAAAATAAGTACAATGAAATTGTATGAGATTGGGCTGACAAGCTAAATGTCACTACAGGGTCTTGTGCTAATTGGCCCAATAATGATAAGTGAGACAATAACTAATTTTGCAGAAATGTCTCATAAAGCCTTTCTCATATTTGAAATTTAAACTACATGTTGTGAAGATATATAGCATATTGTTTAAATGCATTATATTCAAGAAAGAAACGAAAGATCCAAAGTTAAATAGAAATCTAAAATAGAAATAAAGTAAATGTTTCCCAGCAAGTAATAAAAGGCAAAATGAGGGGGTTGGGGAGATAGCTCCATGGCACAAGGGCCTGCCCAGCAAGTGCAAGGTTGTGAGTTCAAACCCTGGTCCTATCAAAAAAGAAAAAAAGAAGACAAAATGAAAGGAAGCATATAAATTAAGTAAATATAATTTCTTGTCTTATCTTAGTGAGTTCTTGTTTTGTCATAGAAGGTTTGTATGTAGTTCCATCGAGAAAATTTTTAGCTAACATGTGTCATCTCTTATCTGTACAGTAATTTTCATATCACCTGAGTTTTTCACTTACTAATGAAGCCCACTGAGGTAGTACTTTTTCAAGACATTTAAAAGCATACTATACATGTATAAACAGTAGAAGCAGGATTTTAGGAAGACTCAAAAGGGTAGATTTCAAATTCATTGTAGAAGTCTGGTGCATCTTATTTTATGTATTTATGATAATTTGTCAAATTAGTGACTTACTTGAAAGCCAACATGAGAGAATCCAAGACTGAAAAGCCAAGAATTTATTCACAATTTGTACATTAGCGTTTATACATAAAAATAAAGTGAATACATTTTTTATTTTGGCAGTAAGTTTCATTTAATTTCCTATTTGATGTGAATGTATTGATTGGAAAACTATGAAACTGTTTAAACTCTTTAGCCAAGAATGCATAGGCTACAGAGGTCACATGTTGTATGTACCTAAATTTTTCAACACTAGTATTAGATATTCTCTAATTTCTAAAGGAGACACTGAACAGTGCACTTTAGAAATAGCCACACTAAAAGTTACACTGACTTGTACATGCATGGGGAAATAGTTGTGTTATAGATGTAGTTAATTCAGAAATGGTCGAATAACTCATCATAGAAAGAATATGAAATGAGTGCGTATAGATAAGATCAAAAATCAAATGTTAATCATTTAAATACTTACTGTGTTCGCAGTGTTTCTGGAAATGGACCGGCCTATAAAGCCCCCAAGACAGCCATAGAAAAGCAAATCCAAGAGGGAATTTTCCCAGTGAAGAGTGGCAGAAAGGCATCCTGCTTGAAGAGTGCTCTTCTCCTTAAGGGAAAGAACATTCCCAGAAGCACTTCTGACAAACAGCGTTTTACTCTGTCCAACAGACATCAGTTACCATCAGATAGACGTTGCTTATTTGGCAATCGGATACCACGCTCCCCTGCAGATCTCGGCAATGCAAATCACAGGACTGGAATTTCATTTTCATTTTCAAAAAAAGTGCATCTAAAACTAGAATCTTCAGCACCAGTTTTCAGGGAGAACACAGAAGAAAGTCACGAGTGTAACAAGTCAAGCACTTATAAAATAAACCGACGTGTGGAGAAATGTCAGTACTGTGGGCTTGGGAAGGAGGAAGAGGATACCACTAAGCAAGACAACGGAAGCATCTCATCACACCCTTTGGAGAGTGCTTTCCACAATACTTTTACCAGGAGTGCTAATATTTTGAAAGACAAAAATGACTCTATTGATAAGACTCTAGTAGATTCAATTGGCATTCAGGCTCCTTTCTCTAACTCTAATATTCATCTCTCAGATGAAGATTATATTCCTTCTAACAGGCAGAAGGTAACTAGAAATACAATGAACAACACTTCAGACAACTGCATTGACCACTCATGCCAAGATGTCTCCTTTAGCCCAGAAAACATTTACAAGCACGGTGATGCCAGGATATTTGAAAGTCTAGATGACTTTTTCTTATCAGAACTGAGTGAGCAAAATAATACAGTACATTTGAATGGCAATTCCAGTGTGGAGGACAGAGGGAAGTCTCTAAATGAAAGTGAAAACATTATCACAGATAATCAAAGGGTTCAAAAAGAAGGGTATCCCCACAGTGTGACATCCAAGCCCTTGCCTTTTCTCCATGTACAAAGCAAGGATGGCCACACCACTCTTCAGTGGCCTAGGGAACTTTTGCTCTTCACAAAAACAGAGCCTTGTATTTCTTATGGGTGCAACCCACTGTATTTTGATTTTAAGCTTTCTCGGAACACAAAGGATGCCCATCATGCAGATGATTTCGAAACAGAATTGGGCAAAGAAATGAAGACAAAAATAGAGAGTCAAGACTCAGGTTTAGTTAAAGGCCAACAAAAATTTATCCAGAAAGATAATCAGTTCCTGAAACCAAAGAGGATTGGAGCTAATACAAATCAGGAAATTTTTCAGAGAAAATATAATTCGAGTTGCAATGATTCAGAACCTGGTCAGAGTGAGCATAACTTTCATGAAAGTAATTTGGAAATGAAACTTCCTAAAGTGCCTGCTTACCTTAATATGTCACTCAAGGACTGTGTGAGAAAGAATAATAATGATACTGATGATGAATTTAAGGAACCTTCAAGACCCTATTGGCAAAGCTGTGGAAGACTAGGTCTGAACGGTGAAAATGAAGGCCTATCCTTTCCTTCCCACATCTCTAGGACTAAGAAGCATACACTGATTTCCTGTGACCCTCATTCAGTGTTTGAAGAGAAAAACCAGTTCACCTGGAACTCTAGTCCTTATGTTTTGGGGAGTCACAGTGACCACAGGAAGGACTTTAGTGTAATTTGGAATAGCAATATCAGCATGGCCAACAGTGTTTCTGGCTGTAGAGACCAAAGCTTTATGGGAGGTTCTCAGTTAACTCTGAGGGGACATACCAACACTATGGACAAATCCCTTAGCAGCCTGTCCAGCTTGAGAAACAGTTGTTCAAGTCATAAGTCTACTATTAGCAACAGTTGTGATTTTCCCCATTTTTGCAAAAGAGAACACAGCTCTGTGGAGAGTCACAAATGGAAGCACGGAAAGCACACCTGTCTCTGTTTGTCCCAGGAGATGACAAGGAGCAATGTCCTGCAGTCAGAAATGCAGAGAGACAGGAACTGCAAATTGTGGGCATCACTGAAAAATAAAAAATATGTAAAACACAGATATTGTCAGTGCCATGGACGATATAAACTGAGTAAAAATAAATCATTTTCAGGGCTAAAGTCTATGAGAATCATTCACTGTGATTCCTGCTCACAAGTTTTCTGTGCTGGAAACAGTAAAAAATCACCTGATTTCCAGAGACCTAAGCACAGCGGATTGGGCTGTTATTCAAGACAGAGGATTTATTACTTAAATAAAAGCAAGCAAAGTCAAGAATCCTTGGTCAGCTGCCATGTTTGTGAGCAGAGAAAAGCTGTGCACAGGCAGTGTGACTCAGGGACTGTCAGCTATCTTCTGGGAACCTCTTCCACAGACCCTCCCAGAACCACAGAGCCTACAGTTTCAGGAGACATGAGGAGCCTCCTGACAGCCAAAAGCCTTTTAGAGAGAGTACATGCAAAGAAGTGTCAGGCACAGTCAACCAATGTTGAGGTTTCTTCACCCACTTGCAAAAATGAATTTGAGGATCATTCACAAATCCAGTACACAAGTCAGCTTGTACCACAAAGCTATAACCAATCAACAATGCTGTTGTCCCCCAAAAAACAACACATGGGTGAAAGAAAAAATGATAAAGGCAATGCAGTTCAAAGGCCCACTAAGCAAGACAAACTCAAAAGCTCCCAGACCAATATTCAGACTGTTTCAGCAGATACTGTCTTAGGCAACCATCTTTCTAAAGACACAATTCATGTAGCCATGGAGTCTCCATCACTAAACAGAAAAAAGAACCCCAAAACAAAAGAGCAATCCAAACCTATTATTTGTGAGGACCAGGTTTTTCTCCAAAGCCTTGACCCCATACCAAATGATTTCCCGGGTGCTTTTCTGTCTAATAGATATACTAGCATAACTGATTCAACAGAGACCAAAGAAGACCAAATAAATCCTGATGTACAGGATGTAAGCATGCATATGAATCATGCAGAGGGGAATATAAACACTTACTATGACAGAACTGTGCAGAAACATGACAGAGTGGAAGAGGAATTACAAGTGTGTCATAAATCTATCTCACCCCCTTTAATTCAACAGCCCATAACATTTTCTCCAGATGAAATAGACAAATACAAGCTTCTGCAGCTACAGGCCCAGCAGCATATGCAGAAACAGCACCTTTCAAAACATCTTCGAGTGTTGCCTGCTACAGGTCCCACAGCCTTCTCTCCGGCCTCAGCTGCGCAGATGGTTCCCGTCCACCAGCATGCTTCCATCACCGCCATCCACCACACCTTCCTGCAGCACTTCACCCTGTCTGCCACCATCAGCTCCCACAGTGGTCCTTTCCCCATTGCTCACCTCCATCCTCTTCCACAGCCACATTTTGCTCCTATCTCATTTTCAGCTCTGACCCCGACCATCATCCCTGCACACCCTACCCTGCTAGCGGGCCATCCCCTGCATTTAGTAGCTACGAGTCCGCTGCCCCCATCTCACCTAGCATTGCCGCCCCTGCCTCCAGCAGCATTTATCCCCACATTGTTTGGCCCTCACTTAAATACAGCCACAACTTCTATCATCCACTTGAACCCTTTGATCCAACCAGTGTTCCAAGGTCCAGATCTTTTCCATCATTCTTTCTCCAGCCAGGCACAGCAGTTAAATGGAGCTAAAGGAGCCTTACATGTGTCAACCCACTTGAACCAATATGTGTAAAACTCCTCTTGTGGATGCACACGCTATCACTATCTACGAAATGTTATAGTTAAAGTATCTGATTATCACAAGGCTTTAAAACATTTGTGCCAGTTCAAAATGTTACCAATATATAAGTAAGAGCTAAATTACCAATATTCACACAGGAACACCTGATTGCTAATGGTGGAAATAACAGGCAAATGTAAAATAATTTCATGGTATGGAGGAGAAAATGTAATAGATTTTTTTTTTTTTCCTGACCAGTCCTCACACAGTGTTAGAAGTTCTCAAAGAAAGACATGCAGGCAGATTTTTGATATTAGAAAGAAAAATAGAATGCCTTATGTTATTTGGTGTGTGCTGGTGAATAAATAAAGGCCGATTTTGTTTGTCAGATATTAGTCAGTGGTCAGTAAAATTAATCCAACACTGGTTAGTGAAGTGAATCCAGTACTAAAGATAACGTCTATGGCTCTTGGCTGACCTTTCAGTACAGCATATCACTCTAGTTTCACTGGAAAAAAGGAGATGGCAAGAAATCTACCTTTGCATGAAAATCTTTTGTGAAATATTGGTTAACTTCTTTCCAAATAAATCTGTGTTATTATTTTGCAGTAAAAGTAACATGTTTATGATTGCACAAGAAAATATGCAAGTTATCAGAAAAATCATGTTAAATCTACTAACTAATCCCTCAAATATTTCAATGATAAAAATGTAAAGTTTTTCTTATTTTTCTACTCAGAAAACATACTGTGTTCAGCCAATGTATGAAAAAGGGTAAAAGTGAAAAGTTTACAAATATTATGCTTACACATGCTTATTGAGAAAGTTTATTAAAGATCTGGTATGTTTTGTTTATTATACTGGATATTCATGAGACACACTGATTGATGTTGAATTCAGTGATCTTTCATGTAATTTTGCACATGCTTTAAAATATTCATTTAAAATATTTTCTGGCCTACAGAATTTGAATTTCTTATATCTACTTTTAGGAAAAGCCATCCACTTAGGTTTATTTTATATTCTTAAAATGAGAATGAGTGATTCATATGACTGAACATTCCCAAAAATCATGGGTTTCAAAGAAAAGGAGACCACACATAAACAAAGCGATCATTCACTGGATGCTGCCTATGTTGGAGTCTAGAAGATGGGTGGGACATCTTGGCAGCTGTGGCTTCAAGAGAAAATAGCTGTATTTACGGAAGGTGTTGGATTATTTTCATGGTCAGCTTAAATCCTTGGTTTGTAGTATGCTCTTTAATATTAGCAAATGTGTTTTGTGATCAATAATATCTTCCTCCCGCTATGAATGAGGACAATTAAGTTGAAAGATAAAATGCACATTTAATAAATGATGAAAAGGTATCTTTCAGGTAGGACAGACAGGTGAGAGAGAAAAATAAAAATAGATAAGGGGAATTGGAAATGTTAACATATAAATACAGTATCTATCTATCTATCTATCTATCTATCTATCTATCTATCATCTATTTTATCTATCCACAGTAATTCCAGAAACATGTAGATTGAGAATTTTGATAAAGACAGAACAGAGCCAAAGTCTAGCTGACTTGAACAGAAAAAAATTAAAAGAAAATCAATTAATAAGAAGCTCTAGGAGTGGAACTTCATAGATGTGACCAGAAAAGTCACTAGTGAACCTTGGGAAAATTCACCTGGAAGTAAAATGAATTAGATTTTTTTTATTAAAAAAATTGCTACAAATTGTCAAGCAAAGAAAAACAATGTGAATAACTATTTACCAAGGTCAATCATAAATCTAACCTATTCAAACTAGAGTAACCATGGAAAGTCACTTGAAGTCTTACTATGGAAAAGGTAACATCCTGTATTAACTTTTTACATTTATTTTGTCAGAAAGTTAAGGAAACTGTCATGAATGAATATTTATTTTTCACGAGCAAAAATATATCAATAGGAATTAAGGACTCCTCCAGCTTATACTAACATTGATGAAAGTGCTCACTGGAGATTCTGCCATGAAGTAGAGATAACAGATGCCATAATTTAAACAAAACATACTAATGTAACCTGGAGTGAGCCATGGTAAGAGTTGGTTCCATCATGTGAGAAAAGATACAATTAAAAAATGCCTTTTATCAAATCAATCATTGTAGGGAGGGCCACACACTGGATTTTATTTTTCATTTTTTTGAGGAGAAAAATATTCCTAGAAAAATTAAAGAATTCCAAATATATGTTCAATGCTAAACTACACCCATTTTTAAAAACTCCCTGTGATGAACTGTAATTTGAATGTTATTATAGCTGATTCAGGACATTAAATTTCTTTTCTTATCTACTGCCTATATCCATTCTCTTTGTGAGAATACTCTGTCATACTTAGAGTATAGAAATAAATGTTTATCTGTACAAGATCAATTAAAATATTTAATGAAGTCTTACCACGTGCACACATAGAGTGGGCATACATACACACACAAACATACTCATCTATATATTCTCCTTAGACATTAAAAGCCAATCCATAGCAAACAGTCTCTCTGGATGTAGGAATGTTTACATCAGATAAGTTCACTGTATGAAGGCCTGAAAATTTAGGAAAGTTCATCTTCTTACTCATCTATATCAAAATCAGCAATAAAAATCAAATTGGGGTCATAAAACTTACACTCCAAAATTCTCAAGTTCACCTCTATAAATATTATAAATATAGTAAAATATAGGAAATGGTTAGAATGAAAAGAATGATTTAGGGAATACCTAATTCCCAGAGCATTTTTCTTAGAGAGACTCCTCGCACAATTACCACCCTGAATTTTTGTTTCACTTTCAGAAAATAGATTTCACATTGATTCTTTTTCTTCAGTTTCCATTCATACCTAATGGAATTTCTGTTATCACTGAATAAAAATATATTCTAAGAAACTAATCCTTTAAGCCTCTCTCATTAATGGAATATTTAACTAGGGAGATTACCTAGGATCATGACGCTGAGTCTATGTCCTTACTTTCCGAATTCTCATTTTCTTACACATTTCCCAATGGTGGTAGTAACACAGCTTGTGAATTTTTTATTATTAAACCTGATCCAAATTCACATTGTATATTAAGCATTTTAAGCAGTCATTGGAGATGTATAGGTGGCTCTATGTATTGGAATATCACCTGGCATTCCAGTATTCCAGTGTGTGTGAACAGAGCATGCAGATTTCTTCCCCAAGAGGGGTGGATAATTAATGTTCTCAACATATGGTGAAATAATATCACTCAGTATGTCATGGAATGTTTCTCAATATTTGCTTTAAAAATCTTCATGAGTTTTCAGAAGAGTTGTTAAACATGCTGAAGAGAAATTTATGAATCTCAGATGGACTTTTCAAAAAAATCTACTGAAAGGAGCCACATATCACATGTCATGTAGATAGCTAATATACTTAGGTTCAGAATTTTCCTAGTGTTCATATCTAGTGGAGGAGAAGAAAAGCTCATCAAGGTTTAATTTGAGTCTTTAAATTAGATGAACTCTTGATGATAACTGTGCATACTCGCAGGCAATAAGACACATTATTCAAAACAAGAGGGTAACTAGCTCTGTTCAGTAGTCAGGAAAACACATGGCTGCCCTCTGAGTCTCAGCCTGAAGTCACTTCAATAAGATGAGAATTTTTTTAGTAAAATATGAGCTTCCCTGCAGTAAACTTAGGTCTATAAGAGTTTCAAGGGTTATCATTTCATTTTAGCAAAGATATTATCAGCTTCTATTAGGAAGACATTTGAAGATGGTGGTTGTATTTCTTAGGATTAAGGTATATTAAAATGGAAGGAAAAAATGGAAGGAATGGCTGAGTGGGTTTAGTTTAGTGTAAGCCAGCATTGGAGAGATCAGCTAAGGGTCTTTTCACTCCATGCAGCTTCATATAGGAGGGATAGCTCTGCTTTCAAATTCCTTTCTCAAAGTTACTTTCTATTTTTGCAATCCACTGCCTTTTCGAACTAACAAGAACAATGATGTGTCTAAACCAAAAAACTAGGTCAAGAAAAATACAAAACTTAGGATATGTACGGGTGTGAATATCTTCATCTCTTCTTAATAAATATAATCTTCAGTCTTCGGTTGCAGGTTTTGTACTGTGTTCGAATTACTGAATTTTTAGAGCATTTTGCAAAAATATTCATGTTTTGAAACAATCACTTTCAGGTTGAAGGTTCTTACCTACCGTGCAAAATTGTCAGTTCCTTTCGTATGTGAGACTATAAATAGTTGATAATGCATATTGATTGCGTAGGTACTGATAGCTTATTCAATTCTATTTAAAATAACTAATTTACAATTAGACTGAAGGATAGCCTGGCGACATGACACATTAATAATTTGGTTTTATATTCTCTGTTCAAAGCATTTTTATCTTATTCTGTGGCTATGTAATTTGCACTGCTGTACATGCAAAATATCATTTTTAGGTTACTCAATAAGTTACTCGGACAGTAGTTCAATGCAATACTATTTTTTTCAATAAGAGCTTAATGGTATAAGAGTGTGAGTCATGTATTTATAACACAAGCATACCAAAATGTAAGAATAAGATCAGATAAAAATTGTTTGAAAATATTCTGTATTTTACACTGCTGAATTACAATGCATTTAACATTTTAATTATTACTGTATATATTTATAATATATATTTAAGATGGAATTTCTTAGACTATTTCTTAATATCTGAGTGTTATAAAATAAAATGGTTCCCTCAAACTTAAAATAAATGCATCTTTGAAAATTCTACTGATGTATTCTTTGTTAAAACCTAACACAGTACATACATACTATATACTTTCTCTTTTTTTTGTTTGTTTTCTTTTTCAAAGTTGTGATTTACATTTCAAAATGCTCTAACAGAACTCTACACACTTTCATTATTTATTCTCTAATAATAAAATATAATACAATATAATAATTTTACTTTAAACTTTGAAAATACTTCAATAAATACTAATATACTTTAATAAACTACTATTCTCAGAAGGACTCAACTTTCTAAGAAGTTACTCATGTGTGACTGGTGGTGTCCGAAAAATGATTTCATTATCACTTCTCTCTAAAGTTTCTCACTCATTGGCTCCCTCCCATGAGTTACAGCAGCTACACAATCTCTTATCTCTGGAATTTTAGTGTGATAACTTCAAAATCTTATGGTGTGATGTTTCCAGAAAGGTTGACCAGATTCCGTTTCCTCAAACCAGCATGGTTCTTGATGTTTCCAGAAAAAAAGATAAAGCAGGAAAGCAGGAGTTGGGTGGAGCCTTCTCTCCAGGTGGGAGGGAAGAAACTGTCCAAGAACTGAAGTCTATTTATTTATATACTCAGGAGGTTGATGTCAACTCCACCCTCTCTACTATCAACCAGTTTTCAAGCTGTTTGTTTACGTGGGATAAAGAACTCTCCATGTAATCGTGTTCACTTTGTGTTAGCTCCACATATGTGATTGGTTTCCGGCTTCAGCTACTTCCTACATCTCCCCTTTTCTGTTCTGTGGTTGCAAGTGACAGGTGGTCAGTTCAAGTTGGAGGAGCTGTGTTTGGAGAACTCTGTAGAAAGCCTTCTCAGTTTTGAACCATTTCCATTCTGAGTGAACTGACTTGTTTAGGGTAAAGTTTCCCAGTCCAAAGATTTTAGATACCACTATCCAGCAAATTAATTTTACATAGTCCAGTAATCCTTAACAGTCAAGCTGGCAATTGTCACGTGTTACTAATGATTTGAGATTTTATAGCTAGTTTATTATCCTGCCATTCCTAGACATATCCTAAAGTTATACTTTTCTGCTAGATTTTTAAGATCAATTTAAGGCAATACCTGTATTAGTCAATATTTGCTATCTATCAAAATCAGTTAAGTCTCCTGAGGATTTATCTTTGAACCAAGTACAGCACCTCTTAATTCTTCTGTCATGGCTATTGCTTGACTAGGTTGCACATCTATTTCTCTAATTTTGGTCAACAAATCTGAGTTATCAAACATACAGAAGAGATTAATGACATTACATTATAGTGGAGATCTAAATGTTAATATTACTATCTTGTTTGAATATCATACACCTTAGAACATAAAATGAAACTGCTATTTTCTTTTTAAAAATGATATGCCAATATTTAAATCCCTACAGAATGTTAACAGGCAAGAGTTACATATTTTTACACAAATTGGCAAATTAGAACCATACATTGCATCATGGGACATTTTCTGCTATTACTTCTGAAAATTATCTTTTTGTCATTTGTGTTGATTCCTATTTTTTCATCGACACTAATTAATCATATACTATTTTTCTTTCCATCATCTTGAAACTGTTGAACTTTTTCTCCTGAATCCTTGTTGTTTTAACTAAATCTCTCCTTTCATGATTGCTGTCTATGATCCTATCTTGAATGTCTGAAAGTCTGTCTACAGTTTCATTCAAGAAATTTTGCCATACTTCAATAGAACTTTTAATTTCCTATGTATTTGTTTGAACCCATTTTATAATTCTATTTCTTTCCTATACTGATCATTCATGATTTCCATCCTTTTCCTATCATCACTTTTTAAAAATCTATCTGTACTCTAGGTGTGCTAAGTGATTCCTTTCTGAATATTGACATTTTTTTTAAACCAGAGAGATGATTTCTGATCTGTTGCCTCTATAACATTTCCTCTGTTGCTTTCTTTGCCTTGATTACCATCATTTCAGAAATTTCAGGTGTGTGTCTTTCATTTTCCTCTATCTTGTTTTCTCCTGAAGTTGTTCTTGGTGGGCTAGAGTCCTTAGGTTATGTTTTGCTCTTGTGTCTTATCACTTTCTACTCAAATGTTTTCATTTTGTGTTGTTATTTTATTTGTGTTGGTTACTTGATTATTTTACTTGTGTTGGTTATTATAAGTTTTTATAGCAGGTAGTTTTATCACTAGTATCAAGGCTTCTCTAGGCAAGGTTTGTTCTTCAGAATGTCTTGTGTGTAGCAGATTCATGATTTATATTTGTCCCCCAAAAATAATTTTCCATTTAATTAAGAATGAGGTGTTGGTATCTGTTTGGCTAAGTCCCCAGTATTTGATCATGATGTGTGTTAAGTTAGTATTCCAGATCTTCCCAGTATTGTTGCACAAGTGAGAATAACAAATTAAAGCAGATGAAATCCTAGCTAAAATAGTATAATTAGCACGAATAATAGCATCAACCACATTTTAGGAACGCAAAAGATGTGATAACTATTAATTGTGCACCCTTAACCATAGAAGCAAAGTCCACAGTTATATAACAGAAGTGATCATAACTTGGGAGCTTCCATACAAAGCGTTTCCCCTTGGTAAATTGGTTTTACCCTGTGGCGGAAATTTAAGAAAAATTGTGGATAGAAGAGATTGATTACAAGAAAATAAAAGTAGATGCCAGGCTGGAGGACAAAAGATGGTCACACAAACTTTGAGAACCTGGGGAAGAGGGTAGAAGAGAAATAATAAAGGAGTAGACAAGTGATTAATAAGGTTGACCAAAAAAACTTACAGTCCATTCACTCATAAGAAAATATAATTAAGTCTAGAGAAATAGTTTTATATTTCATCTTCCTATAAATAAACTTCCTGAGTGTGGAATTTTTATGTAATCAGTACAGGTTCTACAGGGTCTCACTACACAGGTTGGATTCATAGATATCCTCCTGTTTTCAGCTTCCCAAGTGCTAGGATTACAGGTATGTCCCATCATGCCCAGTCTAAATTGCTCTCTCAGTGAGCTCCAGGAGTGGGGCCAACAGAGCACCCCAGGGACCAAACTCAGGTACCTGCATCTCCCTAAATAGATGTATTAATCTGCTTAGCTATCTGGCCAGCTCCTGAGAGTGGAAATTTTATGAGTGGATTTTGTCTACTTTTGTTCACTGTTACGCAAAATAATTACATGAATTGATTTTTTTCAATTTTTGTGAATTTGAAGCCATATTGTTTTACTGAACAATAACATGCAGTTTAAATCAACTAAGTAGATTATACCTTGGACTAAAAACCTACTTATTTATTTTATTTTTATAAATTTGATATAGGGTCTCACTGCACAGCTTGGATTTATAGTGATCCTTCTGTTTTCAGCCTCCCCAGCACTGGGATTGTAGATGTGAGCCACTATGCCTGGTCTCAGTGTTAGCTCAGCGGGCGTCGGTGCAGGGTCAATGTTGCATGCAGTGTCAGTGATTGAACTCTGACCCCTGCAGTTGCTTAATCAGGCGCTTAGTCTGCTGAGCTATCTTGCCTGCCCCTCAGCACCTATTTGTTTTTTAGTAAATTGATTGAAATAAAAATTTCTTGTACTGAACGATAAAAATTTTCAGCTTATGGTATTGGTTGTATAACTTAATTTTTGAAATTTTTTTTAGTTTATGATCTGTTTTCTTGAAGGTGAAAAGTTTATGGACTTACCAAAAATGGTAATATGCATCATAAAGTTTGAATTAATTTACAAAAATGTGTATTATCAAACATCTATTGATTGTGCTTGATCATGACAGTCAGAAGTGATATGATCCTCCTGAGTGTATAGCTGACCTGTTCCGCACATTTCCACTGAGGTCCATACAGCTAGGATACAAAGCTGGAAACTCTGTGAAGGGTATCATTCTCTTAAATATAGACCTCCCCAAAGAGGTTACATTGTAGTGCACGAGGATTAAAATAATCAAAGTAAATAAGTGAATATATCTCGAGACAAGTAGTAGTAGTCGCTAAAGAAGTAGGGTTTTTGTTTTGTTTTGTTTTGTTTTTGTTTTGTTTTGTTTTTGTTTTTGTTTTTGGTACTCTTCACATCATGGGGAAATTCCTTGTACCCAAGTGTCTGTTCTGTTATAAAATATATACATCTTCTATTAAAGCAAATCTTACAAGATAGAAACTATTGTCTGATTAGTTATCAGGGCTTTCATTGTTTCCTCCAAAGAAATACATATATATATATATATATATATATATATATATATATATATATATTAAGCAAATAGACCTCTTCTAAATATGATGAGATAATTTTAATAATGTGCATTTCCTAAGTTAGTCATAGCTTGACCTGAGACTGAAATACTGAAAGAGCCTGTTCAAAATAATTTAAAATGTTATAGGTGTTCATAGAAGAGATACAGAGCAATGGCATATTTACATAGATATAAATATGCTATGGTTAGATTCCTGCAGCTGTCACCAGCAATTAATGCATGTCCAGTGATAGAAAACTCTGGTGTCAGAGAATGATGGATGAGGTTGTCTTCTGAGATCTGTTTTAGGGAAGTAGTTCTTTATGAAACAAATTTTTAGCCTTTGCAAAATCTCCAGGGAAATTTCATTTTATAAAAAGGAAAAACACTCCAGAGTGTGCTGCCATTTAGCTTAAATGGTTGCTGTATCTTTAGAGATGCATAGTTTGTCTCTGATACACAGCTATTTTTTTAAATACAAGCCCAGTAGCCAGCAGTACTCCACTTGGCTTTTCTTTTCAGTTTTCCTGTTTGATTCATTATTTTTTCTTACTGACTTTAATGATAGCAAGGTTCCTTTTTTTTCCCTAACCTGAGGACCAAAGTGAAAATTATAATAGTATTCCGTGTGAAAACCTGATCTACCAAGAAAATGTCACGTTTTGATTTCGGGTCAGTTGTCTGCCAATGAGAAAAAAATAATAATGTGCATTTCAGTGTCCTAATGAATAAGTAGTTTCATTGACACATTTACAGAAGTGAAAGTATCTTTCAGGTCCATAGCCAATATTTCTCCTTAGAAACCATACTTACAGTTGCAGTGCAGTCATTGGTTTCTTTATGTTAAAGTGAGCTGTCCCATTCCTGGTGGCAGCATGGGCTTGGCAATGTCACTACTTATAAAGATGTTGCTGTGCTTCAGGCTGATTTCTGGCATGTGCTTGAAGCACGATGCTGCCCATTCAGGGAATGCCTCTTGTCCTTCGCTCCCTAGATATTCTACCCTCATCAACTTCCTCACATGCCAATTCTGTCAGAGTGGTGATTTCATAATCTTTGTGTCAAATGCAAAGAGGCAAATGCACTGTGCAACCCGATAACTGGGAACATTAGTCTCTCCCTGCTGTGGTTATGTTGGC
>PVJA010013966.1:0-48381 GCA_004027025.1 Myocastor coypus | reverse complement strand
AGGGGATTGGAGGGGAAGGGAGGGGAGGGGAGGGGGAGAAGGATGGGAGGGGAGGGGAGAGTTAGAATAGAAACAGCAAAACAGGTTTTTGGGAGGAATTATTATTTTTTATTTTTAAAAGTTTTATTTTGAAGATTTAGAAGAATGAGGATTTTTTTATGTATTTAGTACAGGGTCTACAGGGTCTCACTATGTAGACTGGAGTCATAGTGATTCTCCTGTTTGCACCCTCCCCAAGCGCTGAGATTACAGGTGAGCGCCACCATGCCCAGTCTCAACCTCTGTTTTAGCGCGCCTCAGGGGTGGGGCCGGCACAGCACACCAGGAAATATGAGATTTTTAATAACTGCAAAAGAAATTCAGTTATGCCTAATGATTAAAAGAATGTGGTGGCGTATTAGACTGTCTATTAGTAAAAAAAATACACTTTAGGGCACAACATTGTATTTCAAATTACATTAGGGATACTTGGCAAGAGTTTAATCAAAGTAGAGAATTCTGGGTAACTTTATTAAACACAGCACTTTAAAAAGTAACAACTCTGTGCATTCTTTTTCTTTTAAAAAATGATCTTGTGTATCATGGAAGTGCTGCTTTATTGCTGCAGAGGTCATAGGGGAGACTCGAAAGGTATAGGGGAGAATAGCAAGGTAGCCTTTAAAAACTTGGTTTTGTCTATGTATAAAAATGGGAAAGTTTATAAAAGTTAATTTACAAACCAAGAACAAAAATAGTATGCATGCAATTGTTTACAAACAACCTTGAAACAGTAAAGTTTTCAAATGCATAGCCATGGGGGAATTAGGCTGTTAGCTTTTTCTACTAATTTCTTAGGGCAGGTGCACAGCTTGGTTTCGGTTTTGTGCTGTGGCTGTGCTGGTGTGTAACTGCATTTTTATTTTTAGCCTGACCTGTGCAGGTCTGAAACAATGGCTTTCTCTAATTTTTATGTAATAAAGGAAAAAAAATGGAGGCTTGCCATCCTATTGCATGAAGGTTATTGGAACAACTAGCTCTTCACTACTTATGGGTTATAGAAGATCTTAACCTTTTGCAATATAAAAGTTTAACTTCTGGTTAAAACTTTAAATCTCGCACAAGGAAAATTATTTCTTACTTAAAGAAAAAGCAAGTTCCTTTTCTTCACAAATGGCACTCTAGTGCTGACTCTGTGATCTCAGTCCCATCACGGGAGGGCGGGAAGGGGGAGATGTCAGCCCGTGGAAAGCTCTCTCTCAGGTATCCTGTATGGCTTTGGCCCTTTGATGTCTTTCTCACTGCATCCAGGTTCTTGTATGCAACAAGAATTGCACAATGGTAGGGGAAAAGTAACTACATTTATCCAAGGTCACAACCAGAGAAATAGGTGACACAAAAGGAACACTGAATGCCCTTCAGATAAATCAGGCCCTTGGGCTCAGGATGCTGAGGAATAAATGACTCCTACATGAGCTTTGGTTTGAGGTCAGATGAAATGCTCCTAAGGTAACATCTGAGTTGAAGTGGTGCAGGGCAGTGATTTGGGAGAGATGACTTCAGAGTGGTGCTTAGGGTGATGCTCAAGCTCCTCTAGGAGCAGGGGAGGGAATTCCTCCACCCCCAAGATCCCATCTGTACTGCTTAGATGGAAAGGCACTTCACCACTTACCTCAGTTGCAGGTGTGGCCTTGTTTCATACTGTGAAGGTGCTTGGTGCATCTGTCTTCTCAGACTTAGAGACAACCTCAAGTGCAGCTGAGGTGCCTGAAGCCCACTTCACTATTTTTTAATTAATTAATTTAGTTTTTATTACTTTTAATAAGAAATAAGAATGTGACAGTTTCAAACCATGTTAGTCGTGCATTCCCAATAGTTGATATAACATTTCACTGTCTTATCTAGCTTGTCTCTCCTTGTATCTACATTAAATTCTGTAACATTTTAATGTGGCCTTCCAGCATAAACTCATTTTGAGTCATCTGTATAAAGGAATGAATGAGTTAGACATTAAGAACTATTTTGGATACTCTTTTGAAATAAAATTTCTATTCTGTATTTTTATGGTTAGTGTGGGTGTTGTTTACTAACCTGAATGATGGTAGAATTTTTCCTTGGGAAGTAAAAAGAAATTGCCTCTAGCAAAAGAGTTTGTCTGCTATACCTAGGAAGCAAAGCTAGCTTTGCTAAAAGGTAAGTATAGGCACGTTAAAGTTATACTGCATTTACTTAAGTATTCCATTGTTCATGAATAGGCAGCAGTAGCCTACAAGTGGTTCAGTATTCCACTAAGAAGGCGGAAGGGAAGTGTGTGTGTGTGTGTGTGTGTGTTACTGGGGATCAGACCCATGGCCTTCTCACTGAGCTACATCCCTTTTATTTTGGAAACAAATTGCTAATTTTCCCATGTTGAGCTTGAATTTGCCATTATCCTGTCTCAGCTCAGAGACTGCAGGCATGTGACAGACACCACAACTGGCAGGGGTGATCTTTTATAAGTTCTGGAACCAGAAAAACAACCCTGATTGGGTAAAGTGTGAAATCCTTAGTTAGATGTTAATTCTGACTGGTTAAGTGTAAGTTTACATTAAATTCAAATTTGTTTAAATAGGAGCCCAAAGCCTTGAAACCGTCTCATTTAGGCAACCTTCTAAATAATAATTTGAACAGAATCTCTAGTTGCCTTGATTTATGAAAACAATGGCCAAATATCAAAATACTTCCAAAAAGCCTGCAGGGCTGTGCTGTTCATAAAACAGTTGTCCACCTAAGAAAATGGTGAAGAAATGCTTTCTCTTGGCAAATACTTTATCCAGCATACTATTCAGAAAAAAAGAAATGAGCTCTTTCCTCTCAAGCATAGTCCTATATTCTGTTTGCACAAGATACTGATTGATAATTGATTTGACTAAACAATGTAAACCCAAGGACAACCAAAAAAAAAAAAAAAAAAGAAAGAGAAAAAAGAAAAAGACCAATGTCTTATATCAGTTTTTTTTTATTATTCATACAGAAATGAAAGTAAAGGACCTTCAGAAAGATGGGTTGGGATTTATTGATCATTTCAAGAAGGATGCAGCTATTTCTTAAGGTCCCTTGGTTATCACCTGTGTCTTTCCTTTGAGGTCCTTATGTTTTCAAATAACACATTTGCAATAACATATATCAACACTGGGTTAAATTTCCCCCATTAATGTCTTTTTTGGCCGATGAACTATCAAGAATGACTGCTGTCTGCTTATATTCCAGGGTCCTTGCACTGGGAATCAGCAGAGTTTGGCCCACAGTCGGCTGTGGGATGCGGTGGTGGGCTTTCTTCATGTGTTTGCACACATGCAGATGAAGCTCTCTCAGGTAAATTAACTGCTTTCTGGCCTAATGAGCAAACCGGAGACTGAGATTATCAGCCAAGTGAACATGCTTGTCTGTGTTTGAACATTATCTTTTCCAGATCATTTTCTTAAACATCTTTTTCTCTATACCAAAAAAAAGGTTCTTTTAATAAAAATGCTTTATGCAAGTGGATGATGAAAGGTGCAAGTCATTATTCAAATTTGAGAACAACGGATCTTAAGAAATGGAGAACTACATCAGCGGAGTCCCCCAACTGTGTCCATTCATAGTCCTCATAGGCAAGCTTCCTGGTTTTTGCACATTGGCGTTCTCCTCATGCTTACTGGAGGAATAATTGAAAGAGGCCTTATAACTTGTTACAAATCCCCTGTTAAGGAAGACAATTCTTAGAAGGTCATAAACAAACAAAGATAATGTTCACCCATTATGAACTTTAACTTCCTGAAAATCAAAAGAAAATACTAGCTTGTAAGGATAACAGAGTAAACAGTCTTTCTACCATGTTTTAATGTTATTTTGGAAGGCCTGTTGACTTTCATCCTATTTTCTCACTGCTGTGGTCCACTTGGAACTAAGAGATGCATGAATAAAAAAGCTCTTAAAATTAGTTCTTTCACTTTGATATGGTGAATCTGTTGGGATCTTCCTTTTCTGAGGTATGGTATTTGTCATGTGGTCAAGAAAACAAAACGATGCTAGAGTTGAGTCAGAATGTTGCGAGTCCAGTGTCCCTGAAGTTTCAATCACTTGTCTCATGAGTGAGGGTCAGTTTTTTCTTCCTGATGCTTATTTCTTCTGGATTAAGTGGGGACACTAATTCCTGCCCCCTGGCCCATATGCAAGGGTGTATTGGTAGCTAAGCTACATATTATACAAGTCGGGGGAGGTTCTAATCATCAATATCTGAAGCAGCAAGGAAGAGCTTTATGTGATCTGAAAGCACTTTCATCCTGTATGGAAATGGATGAAGATTTTAGAGATATATGAAGGGGTGTGGGGAATGAACCAAAAAACCAGCATGCCGTGTCTACTAATTGGAAGTGCTCAGAGTTAAGTTCTGTCCTTCCCAAGAAGCTTGGAGCCACTGGTCCTGTCTGTGGGTGTTACATGGGGAAAAAATTACATTTTTCCTAGAAGATAGCCTACACAGGGCAGTGGTAGCCCTGCATATGTGTATTAGTGATTGTTGAAATCATGGTACATTGAAGTCAAGACTTAATTAGGAAGAGGGCTCAGAGACACCTGTACAGTGTGGCCAAGGAGCAAATATCAGTATCTTATTGGTGACTGCAGCCAGTGATGGTAATCTCATTTTTCTTTATCTAATTAACAATGATATTTTAACAAATAAAGGAAACTTAGCTGAGCCAGATTTGTGTACTCATAAGAGAATTCTCATTTGGTGTTATGTCATCTTATTATCATCTGCTACTATCTAGCAATTTTTTCTGGTTAATCAAATTAATAACTATTAGAAAAAGGCTTCAGCTGGTGGACTAGCTTAGTGGTAGAGCTATGCCTAGCAGGTGTAAGTTCTGGGTGCAGACACCATCACTGTGAAAACAAAAAAAGAATAGCCTGAGCTGATCATGGTGGCACACACCTGTAATTCCAGGTGTCTGGGAGGCCCAGGCAGGATTGTGACACATTCAAGTTTATCCGGAGCAAGTTAGTGACTTTGGACACACACACACACACACACACACACACAAACACACACGCACCAAAAAAAGCAGGGCATGTAGCTCAGTGTGAAGACTTTTACTTGAGTATAGAAATCCAGCCTTATATATAGCAAAATCCGTGTGAATAAAATAATACCTCGTGCATTTAAAAAAATGTGTTTAGGACAAGGCCTACAGGGTCTATGGAGTTTCACTACATAGGTGGGACTTGTAATGACTGTCCTGTTTGCAGCCTCCCAAGCACTTGATTACAGGCACATACCACCATGCCCAGTCTCATTTGCAGTCTTAGTGCGCCCCAGGGGCAGGGCCGGCATGGAACACCAGGGATCAAATACTGGCCACTGTGCTCTGTCTAAACTCCTTTATGCATTTTTGAAGAAAGTTTTAAAGCAGTTTAAATAAAATTGGTACAATGTCATGTTATGCATGTGTAAATATATGGAACCATATTTCTGGGTATTCAGTATAAGCATTGTGATATTTAGATACATCATATCTACTTAGAAGAATTTATTTCATGATAAATAATTAAAAGCAAAACAGAACACAAATTTGAACCGAAAAAGTACAGGAAAGCCTAATGAAATTGGCTAATAGAATATATTGTGTAATATTAGGCTAGGTAATACCTGTGTATAACTTTGGTTAGATTTATGTAAGATATACTTACCTTTCCTGATGTGCATGCTGTTCTCTGAAATAAATTAATTTTACGTAATATTTAACAACTTTATATAAGAGGTTATTAAATAAGGAACAAATATAATCTTTCAAAGTACAAGAACTATGTCTAATGTGTATAGCCAGTGAATCCCTCCTGGAACTGTTCAGGGCATCTCCCACTGCTCAGGGGTCTAACATATGCTTGTTGGATACCTTCTTGGTTGGTGCAAGTACTTTAATGAATATATGTTGAGATGAACAGCAAGTATTCAAAAGAGAGGTGGGGATGTAACTTAGTCCATCTTCCGTTAATACATGCATACACACACACACGCATGCTTGCATGCACACATGTATGGGAGTACACCCACACACAATGCCTTATTTTTAGTAATATAGTTGTGTTTGTCTTCTTTTAATTTAGTTGAATGATATTTCAAGATATCTACTATGGATAAGCGGTATTTTTGTGAGAATAAATATGACATTCATGTTTACAAACTTTTCTCCTATCATCTCAAATATGTTAATATTTTTAGGATTCCAGTCAAATTGAGCTACTAAAACAATTAATGGATCTTCAGAAGGATATGGTGGTCATGTTGCTGTCCATGTTAGAAGGTAGTTTTTATATTTTCAGATTCTCTTTGTTGTTTTATTTTTGTAATCAATATATGCTTGCTTATGAAATCAGCCTGCAGCAAAGAATAAAATAAAACTCAGATGTGACCAAGAGCTTGAATTTATTGCTGGCTTTGTTATTTTTGTTCTCAAGTTAGTGTTTAAGGAAAGCAAATCCCTCATACACCAGTTTGCATATATCTACAGAATGAAAACAGTTGTATGTTTTAATAATGGCTTCATGTCCCAGAGACTCCTACTTAGCACGCTCTCTAGCCAGCATATGAGGACCATTTTATTTGCTTTTTCTTCTCTAATCAGTGAGATCATAGACCTTTCCATTAACTCTGACTGTGCAAATTACTGCTTTGGGATGACCACATGTCCCTGCTGTGGCTTTTGAAGGTCTTGGCAGGGGAAGGAGGTGGAGATGCCATAGCATAGCCTCAGCTCCACCTCATTCCGTACCCTACCAGCCTCTCAGTTTTTATTCTTCTGTATTCTCTCCCTAGCATATTTTTCTTTGTTATTAATATTATTATTATTATTATTATTATTATTATTATTAGTAGTAGTAGTAGTAGTAGTAGCAGTAGTAGTAGTAGCAGTAATTTATTTATTTAGTCTTTTTGAGAATTATGCAGTTCAGGCTGGCCTTGAGCTCACTTTTGCAGCCCAGGCTGGCCTTGAACTCATACTGATCCTCCTGCCTCAGCCTCCCAAGTGCTCCCATGTGCCACCACGCCTGGCTCCTCTCTTTGTTATTGTATTTTTTTGTGCTACAGTAAACATAGTTAAGAGCTTGAGCCTTGAGACCCACCAGCAGGGTTCCAATTCTCACTTCCCTGTCTTAGCTGTGTGGCCCTGGGGGAAGGGGGCTTCTCTTTATTCCCCATTTCTTTCTTGGTATAACTGATGTAATGATGGGTAGATGTGAGAATGCAGTGAAGTCATGTAGATACCATACTGTCAAAGCAACTAAGAAATAACTCACTTTGTGCTGGGTCTTCTTTTTCCTTTTCCCTCTCTGTGGCCCTTCACCCAACCACTGCCCTGAGTTGCATTTTTCTACTTTGATTAGTTGAGCTGGTTGTCTCATTTTGCACTAGGACTTCAGAGATGCCTATTTTCCTAAAATGCAGAATCAGTGCCTTCAGCAGCCACTTCATACCCTCTGAGCTGGGCCCCGTGCCTTCAACTTTTGATTTAAACCGTAACATCACCAGTAATAAAAACTGCAGCAGCAGCAGCAGCAGCAGCACAACTACAATAACATACAACTTAGCTCTTATGGTGTCCTCACTGCTGATTTATGTCATTTCTAATTCTAATGATAGGTTTATGGGTTTGCCAATTATAATTTTCCCTGTTTTGCAAATGAGCAAGCCAAAGTGCTGACAAAGCCCAGCATTCTACTAGAGATGTTCAGACACGGGGGTTGGTGGAGCCTAGGCTTAGTCCACTAAGGGGCTCCACATCTCACAGGCAGATTCACTGTGTCTCCTGCTTCACCAACAGATGATATAGATTTCATGCCAGGCTCTGTTTCTACTCTTTATCTTCTGTTACATTGCACATTCTGTCTAGAGAATCAAAGAAATGAAAGTAGTCTATGATACTTAGGATCGTTATCTAATTTTTTCAAGATGTTTGAGAACCTGGGCTTTTCTAACTCTGAAAACGCTAGAATGGGAAAAGCTGTAGGAAGGTACCTTCCACTGTGAGTCAGAAAGATCATATAACTTGCAGAGCATCTGTTCCAAGTCTTGACATTAACCTTTAATAATCATGTCTCAAAAAGCATATTAATGTGCCCTGGGCCAAGCCCAGTTATCTCATTTGTAAAATCAGAATTAATAAAATGTTCCCATCAAACATACATAAGAGCATTAATTCAAATATTATCTTTGATAGTGATTTTTAAAGCCTGAAGAGCTATGTAAATGTTATTTTCATTATGAAATTTCATTTTTGGCCATTGGCTCTAGTTTTCTTACCTAAAACATGTTACTCCTTTTTTATTGATATTAGATAGGACAGGTCAGCTTTTTGTCAGATACTATTTTGTGAGAGGCACTAATTACTTGGTAATCTTTCTTTTTTCTTTCTTTCTTTCTTTCTTTCTTTCTTTCTTTCTTTCTTTCTTTCTTGCTTGCTTGCTTGCTTGCTTGCTTGCTTGCTTTTGGGGGGAGGGTTTCCAGGGTATTCAGAGTCTCACTACTAGATCAGACTAGTAGTGATCTATCTGCCTGTTTACAGCCTTCTAAGAGCTGGGATTACAGGTGCATGCCACCACATCCAGTCTCAATTGCCATCTCAGTACACCCTCAGGGTGGGGCCAGGAGACCCAGGGATACAATCCCTAGCCCCTGCGTCTGCTTGCAGGCACTTTAATCCACTGAACTATTTGGCCAGCCCTTCATTTCTTTTTAAATCAACAGTTTAAAAATTATCATTCACCTTTTCCTGAGAACTCATACATTATAAGATAAATGAGAAGCTAGTCTCAACTCATATTATTACAGATCTATATTATTTTCTCAACACAGATAATAGCTTTTATAAGAGTGCTCATTTTGAACAAATGCTATTGTTTTTTGTCACCAGGTAATGTTGTGAACGGAACAATTGGCAAACAGATGGTTGACATGCTTGTGGAATCTTCCAACAATGTGGAGATGATTCTCAAATTTTTTGACATGTTCTTAAAACTTAAGGACTTGACATCTTCGGACACATTCAAAGAATATGACCCAGATGGCAAGGGTGTGATTTCCAAGAGGGATTTCCACAAAGCCATGGAGAGCCACAAGCACTACACGCAGTCAGAAACGGAGTTTCTATTGTCTTGTGCAGAGACTGATGAAAATGAGACTCTAGATTATGAAGAGTTCGTCAAACGGTTCCACGAGCCTGCAAAGGACATTGGCTTCAATGTCGCAGTCCTGCTGACGAACCTCTCTGAGCACATGCCCAACGATACCCGGCTACAGACATTCTTGGAGCTGGCAGAGAGCGTGCTCAATTATTTCCAGCCCTTCCTGGGCCGCATCGAGATCATGGGAAGTGCCAAGCGCATCGAGAGGGTATATTTTGAGATCAGTGAATCCAGCCGCACCCAGTGGGAGAAGCCACAGGTCAAGGAGTCCAAGAGGCAGTTCATCTTTGATGTGGTCAATGAGGGCGGCGAGAAGGAGAAGATGGAGCTCTTCGTCAACTTCTGTGAGGACACCATCTTCGAGATGCAGCTGGCTGCCCAGATCTCAGAGTCAGACCTGAATGAGAGGTCGGCAAATAAAGAAGATAATGAGAAGGAGCGGCCTGAGGAGCAAGGGCCTCGGATGGGTTTCTTCTCCATCCTGACAGTCAGGTCAGCCCTGTTTGCCCTCAGATACAACGTCCTGACCCTCATGCGGATGCTTAGTCTGAAGAGCCTGAAGAAGCAGATGAAGAAGGTGAAGAAGATGACCATGAAGGACATGGTTACCGCCTTCTTCTCCTCCTATTGGAGTGTTTTCGTGACTCTGTTGCACTTTGTAGCCAGCGTCTGCAGAGGCTTTTTCCGAATTGTTTGCAGCTTGCTGCTGGGGGGAAGTCTTGTGGAGGGCGCCAAAAAGATCAAAGTGGCGGAACTTCTGGCCAACATGCCAGACCCCACTCAGGACGAGGTGCGTGGAGATGGGGAGGAGGGGGAGAGGAAGCCCGTTGAGAGTCCCCTGCCCTCTGAGGACCTGACTGATTTGAAGGAGCTGACAGAAGAAAGTGACCTTCTCTCAGACATATTTGGCTTGGACCTGAAGAGGGAGGGAGGACAATATAAGCTCATCCCTCATAATCCCAATGCCGGCCTTGGTGACCTTATGTCCAACCCCGTCCCCATCCCAGAGGTGCAAGAAAAGTTTCAGGTACTGTACCTTGAAGTTGGCTCTCTCTCTAGGTTTTGGGTCTGTAAAACCAACATTATGCTAGGCTTTGAGCTGGTGACAAAAGAGTGCTAAAGATGTAAACTTTTAAAAGGAAATGGCTTTTCATTAGGCAAAGGGCAAAAGTGTGCTCTTTTAAGTATCTTGTCTTTTGTGGATTTGTTTGTCCTTTGTAGTGTTTGGGATGGAAGGCAAGTGTTCTAGCTCTGAGCTATATTGCCAGCCTACTTAAGATTCTTTTTCACTTACTAAATTTTCTTAAACTACTAAGGTGAAAGTTTAAGAATTTGCCCTGATAATAGCTGTAACAAACTATCAGCCCAAGAATAGTTCACTAGTATTTACCATGTTTTTGACAACATTGAGATCATAGGGAGTTACAGATAACAGGTGGATCCAACTTCCAAATAATTAAACAGCTTATGGGATGGGGAAAATCTGACATACACGAGAAAACTAGGAAATTATGAAGTGTAAGTAGGGGAGTCAGTGGACATCGGAGGTTACATCTCTTGAAAAAGCTGCAATCACCACAATGGTTTTAAGTGTTTAAATAGAGATTAAGAGGTGGGACAAACTGGCCTTGAAGGAGGACTTGCAGAGGTGAGGGAAGTAAAGAATATTTCTAAAATGAGAAAAGAAAACAGAGGATAACAGAAAATGTGTCCCCTAAAAGTTTATGTTTTGTAGAGAGGTAGAGAAGAATTTAGAGCAATAGAACGAATGCACACATAACTCTTCCTCATATGTACCAGCAAGAGGGTGTCCAGGCCTGGCTATCGTGTGACATAAGGTCACTTGGACCCCTCAACATGGTCACAGGTGATGCCTAACCCTGTTTTTCTTTCCCCATTGACTCCTTTAAGGAACAGAAGACAAAAGAAGAAGAAAAGGAAGAAAAAGAGGAAACGAAATCTGAACCTGAAAAGGCTGAGTATGTATAGTTTCTTTGCTGTGCCATTCTGTTTCAGAAAGTCTCCATTTCTTGTCCTCCCTTTGGAAGCTATAAGGGAGCACTGCGTACAACAAAGGAGCTGCAGGTATCTAAGGCCCTGTGTCTCAGCAGAGAGATGGTAGAGACCAGGTCTTTAGCCCACTTTGGGGATGAGTGAAGTGCACTGCTGGCCGAATGCCACTCTCTTCTTCCTCTCTCTCCTATGTGGACTCTGATTAAATGATCCTTTGCCAGTACAGAGGATTCTAATGATTCCACATATTTCCTCTAACTAAGACTAACTTCTGTTTTTAAGATTGTACATTTATTTATTTATTTATTTATTTATTTATTTATTTATTTATTTATTTATTTTGGGGGACTGGTGTTCGAACTCATGACCTTGCACTTGCCAGGCAGGCACTTGTGCCACGGAGCTATCTCCCCAGCCCCTCCATTCTTTTAAAGCAGGGTGGAAACAGACATTATAGGTAAAGTGCCCTGGGACCCTGTGGGGTGACAGTTCCAGGAACAGGTACGTAGAATAACCTAGAGAGTTTGTTAAAAATGTGGGTTCTTTGGTCTTCACTTCAGAGATTCTGACTCAGTAGGCCCCATGCAGTAAACCAAAATTATAAATGTCACAGGAGAAAATAAAGAACAAAATTTAAAGCAGTGAGAATCTTCAACTCCTTCCTATCTCTGGCTTTATGTTAATAATTATAACCTATATCTTTCTTTAAGTGTTTGAAACATTATATGAACATTTTGAAAAATTGGGAAAAGAAATGAAAGTTTAGGGCTACTATTATTAGCATCTTTTTTTCATTTACTTTCAAATTTCCTTTTTCATTGCATGTTCTTTGTACTTTTACTATCATTGACTATGAATTGTTGGATCAGTTGCACCAATGGCCACATAAGTGACTATTAAATAAAAACTATAATGTTTAGCAGGAATGGCTGACATCCAATGGAGAGTCTTTATCTAATGTTACCAAAAATTGTTAAAAGTAATCTTAGATATATCTCATATAGGTTAAAGGTTAAGTACAGCATGTAGCTTCACTTTCAGAAAGGCTTGCTGTTTTTCACTTACAGATTTTCTAGCTAAATGTATTTTATTTAATAAACTTCATATATGTCAGAAAATAGGTGTGATAGTTTTGTGTGCTTTGGTAGCATTGAGGATTGAATGCAGGGCTTTTATACAGGACTATATCTCCAGCAATTTATATGATTTATTTATTTAATATTGTTTCTGGTACTAGTGATTGAACTCATGTCCCTGCACCTGTCAGTCAAGCGCTTATTCTACTGAGCTACCTCCCCGGCCCTATATGACTTTATTTTTGAAACAAGGTCCTTGCTAAGTCATCAAGTTGCCCAGGCTGGACTAGAGCTTGGGATTCTTCTGTGTCACCTTCCCAGAGTGCTAAGATTATGGGAATGTGCCACAACAGTCTGATAAGAATATTAGTTTATTAATATAGATAACTGAACATATAGGCCTTTAATGTCAAATGTGAGTGTTTAGACAATATTAAACATCAAAATCATAACTTAAAAATGAAGAACGGTGGAAAGTTATAGCAAAAATAAATCTTGTTATTTGCTTGTGAAAATACATGCTTTGTTACATAATTAAAAGAGAATGTGCTAGATATGGATACAAAGACCATTTTGAATTCAGACTTCAAAATGTCTCCTAGGTGAGAACTTCACAGAATTATTCATCCATTGGGAACTATGACCATCAAAGAAATCCTTTCTTTGTGTCTAAACTTCAGAATATTACCATTCACTGGAAAAGAAATTTATTTTCAAAAGTGATTTTATAATGAGAAGTATTTGTTCACATTGTTATCTTTGCACAGCACCTGTTTGGTTCTTGAATTTCTGGGCAGCTTATACTCAATTCACTTATTTTTATAGAGGAGAAGATGGAGAGAAAGAAGAGAAAGCCAAAGAAGACAAGGGTAAACAGAAGTTGAGGCAGCTTCATACCCACAGATATGGAGAAACCGAGGTTCCCGAGTCAGCGTTCTGGAAGAAAATCATTGCATACCAACAGAAACTCCTCGTAAGATGGTTTAAAATGAATATTGCTTCTTATTTGTTGTGAGACAGTAATAATTCAGACTCAGTAAATATTCATTGACCTAACCTTGAAGAGAAATCTGGTAGCCAGCTCTTTAGTCCTGCAAACATAGGTGTCTCTCAGTGTTTGGGGAGGGAAGTTCCAGGGCGCCCACCTCCGTATTAAAGTTGTAGATGTTCTAATCCCTGATATAAAATGAAATGGCTATTTCCATACAGCCCATGAACATTCTTTGGTAGACTTAACCTTATCTCTAGATGACTTATAATATCTAATGCAAGGTAAACGATATGGGATACACTTTATATCATATCGTTTAGGAAATAAAGGTCAGAGGAAAAGGTACATATAGATGTTTACCACAGAGACAGTCTGACAACAGTTTTCTATACACAGTTGGTTGAATTCATGGATGCAATACCTGAGGATACTTTGTGTTTTATCTACCCATCTCAGCATTGCAGTTATTCACAGTGAATGTGCTTGGTCTGCCATTCCCTGTTGTCTGACCCAGAACCTTTGCACGTGTTCACACTACCCCAAACCCTTTGATTTCATAGCTTCCAGTGAATCCCCTGTGCTGAAGGTTTACCATTAAAATCTCAAGGGTGCCTAAGTATACATATTAAGAAGCATTGAAGTAAGGCAAAACCTGCTTCCTAGGGTTTAAGTAATTAATAATAAAGTTGCAGAACTGGCTTAGTCTCTACCTCTCAAACATCCTCTTTTTATGTAGGAAAAAAACCCAATAATAAAAATACTCTTTACCAACTTGCTATTGATGACATTTTATTTTTATTTTTATTTATTTATTTTTTTTGCAGAGCTGGGCTTCGAACTCATGAACTAGCACTTGCCAGGCAGGCACTTGTGCCACAGAGCTATCTCCCTGGCCCCTTATTGATGACATTTTAAAATTATTCTTTGAGTAGAGATAAATAAAAAAAATGAGATGAAAAAAAAGAGATGAGATAGTTCTTTATGTCGTGTCATATACATTTTGGAAGAAGTATTTACCACATGATTTATTTTCTAATACCATTTACTATAAAACATACAGAACGAAAGTATTTCATAGCCAGCCCTGGATAATCACTAATGTGATATCCTGCTGTGATTGCTGTGACAACACACGTAACTATTACAACATAGAGATTCAGTGAGTCCCCAGTGCCCAACACTATAGCCCTGTGCGTTCCTGAAGAGTATGTTTAACTACTATTGTATAAACCATGCAGTTATATTTCCCTCTTTCCATGGGTTCACACATCCTCTTGTCCCTGAAGGGCTCCTCTATTTTCTTGCTTGTTTTGGCGGTTGACTGTCCCTGTTCACCAGTTTGCGTATTTAAGACTGATCATGGTGTATTAGGCAGCCACAAGGCCCCTGTCTCCATTGCCTGTGTGGCCATCCTGCTCACATAATCTGGGTCAGTTAACTCAGATCCCAGGCTTTGTCCTATCTTCCAAGGAGAAGCAGCTGTCCCACTGGACATGGTGGCCAGCCTGGTGCAACAATCTGTGGGTAACTGGGACCAATGGAGGTGGGCTGTGTGCACAGAGGGATACTGTAACTTTACTGCGGCCTCATGATGCTAAAGCCCTGACATTTCTGCCTGTATACTTCATACATATTGCCATTTGCAATCAGAATAAACCCTAAATTTCACCACAGCTGATTTACTTAAACTCACTTCCTCTGGCTTATTTTGTTGTTATTGATGGCGTTATTTCCTAACCCAGTAATCATAGCAACCATTTACTTAGCACTCAGCCCCCTAGTCTAGCAGTTATCACTTTCAAATGCTTTTTCTCTTACCGCATATATAACCCAGCAATAATTCTCAATGTTTGCTTCCAAATACATTCAGAACATGCTGAATTCTTGCCACCTCCACAGCTCCCATGGAGACTGAGTTACCCCCACCAACATTAGCTCTTCCTGCATGAACTTCCCAATGGTTCCCTTTTCTTCCACCACTACCCCATGACCCATTTTCCACATAGGGGCTGGAATATTCTTTTTGTATCACAATCAATTTCATCACATCCTCTCCACATTCTCCAATACCTTCCAATGCCCTTATAATAAAATAATAATATAACAATATGTCAGCTCACATAATAGCCATGAATATGATAAGATTAAAAGATAGTTTTTGATATCAACTCATTTAAGTATCAAAGCAAACTTCTAGGGTAACTTCCACTGTTACTAGCACATTATTGATAAGAAAACTGTTGCTATGTTAAGGTTGAAGTCAATGATAGCAAATCTTTTGGAAATGAGTAGTCAGCATCAAGCTGCAAAGTGAAATCAACTTACTACTACAAAGTACAAACCCCGCAACTAACCTGAAGACTGAGGTTTTAGTTTAAGTAAATCACTCATACATTAATATCTTTTGTCCTCAAAGAAAAATAACTAACCCATGTGCCATCACTGGATTAAGTCATCCATCCACATTCCAGACTTAAGCACTGACGGGTACCGCTTTCATACCAAGCAGAGTAGCGGCCCTCAAATCATTGGCTGGTTCAGAGCTCATGAACCACTGGACCATAAGACAGTCTAAACTTTCATCAGAAGTCTTCAAAACCCTGCCCCCAGCCCACTGGTCTGAGTCCACTCCCCTCTCTGTGGTACTGCATTTGCACTATTTCTCACTCACATCAGCACTGTTCCTGACTCAGGGCTGCCCTTGGCGCTCTTGACTCTTAACGCTCTTCTCCCAAGTTGGGACAAATACTCCTGAGTCCACTCAGCAGCTCAAGCTTTTCTCCTGGATAGTCCAGGCCTGGCCAGTGCTCCAAACACCACCCCATTCCAAGAGCTCTGAGCCAGATGTTTTGTTTTGTTTTGTTTTGCGCTGTGCCACTGTGCTCTGCTCTGCTGTGCTTTGTGTGTGCTTCTCTGTTGCTTGACTTCTCTGTGGTGGCAGAGTCTTTCTCCTGTGCGACTATAGCACTAAGAAGAATGCTCAAAACATAGGCTACTGAGCTTAGCATAGGGTAAACTAGTGGATGTTTTATTTCAATTTTTCTGACAATCAGATTGTTGACCCAGTGACCTCATGATTTTTTCTTTCACTTCAGAACTATTTTGCTCGCAACTTTTACAACATGAGAATGTTGGCCTTATTTGTCGCTTTTGCAATCAATTTCATCTTGCTTTTCTATAAGGTGAGTATGTCTAAGTGTCTCAAGCAGCAATAGGAAAATACAAGTGGACTGAAGGAAATGTACACATTTCTCTGATTTACTGATAACTACACCTAAACCTGTTCTGAGATGCATTTTAATTAAGGAAAAAAGCTGACGCCCAGGCACAGCACTGATACCCCAGAAAGCAGGATAGATTTGCCCTTTCAAAGTGAATGAGAAACACCTCAGCTGCAGAGTATTGCATTTGGCTGAGGTTTGCCCATAGTGGCCCCATATAATTCAACCAAATACCTTACTTGTTATTCTGAGTGTGACATATCCTGTGTTAAGTTCTGATAATTGTGATATCAGCCATCTCTAATTTTTTCCTGCCTGTGTTGGAATCCTTATACTTTCACTGCATTAAATGACCTCTAGAAGCACAGTTATTACCTGCCTTTGATGCTTAAAAAGCTGCCCTCTTAGCCTTTGCTCTTACTGTTTTCATCATGAAATGATTTCACATGCACTGACTCAGCTAAGAAGTCTGTATTGCCTTCTTTTTTGATTGTGATGGTTTCTTAGATGCAAAAACTGACTATTCTTTACATGGTTCAAATCAGGTCTCCACTTCTTCTGTGGTTGAAGGAAAAGAGCTGCCCACCCGAAGCTCCAGCGAACATGCCAAGGTGACCACCAGCCTGGACAGCACCTCACATAGAATCATCGCAGTTCACTATGTGCTAGAGGAGAGCAGTGGCTACATGGAGCCTACCTTGCGTATCTTAGCTATTCTCCACACGGTCATTTCCTTCTTCTGTATCATTGGATACTACTGTTTGAAGGTAAGATAGTAAGGCACCAAGATACCTGTGTGTGTCTCTACCTGTGTGTGAAGGTGTGTGTCTGTGTGTTGGAGATTAGCTTTCCATGGAAGCAGACTGAAATGGAACCGATGCACATAGATTTTAATTGGCAATGTTCTGTGAATCACAGTTGCAGGCTGAGGGACGAACCGGCATGAGGTGGAGGGCAAAGCTGGGCTATCATACAAACCAGCAAGGCATGGTCGTGGCTTCCATCTCTGAAGCTGAGATGCCCATTCATGGTTGTCCCAGCATGGCCTTTCTCTGTCTACACTGGCCAGCCCATGGCTGAGGCTAGGAAGAGGATTTGTATTATAGCTTTCTTTCATCTATTGATAGTTATTCACATAACAGACAATTTCATCCATAACATGACCCTACAGAAATGAGTTTGTGTACCCACTGTCTTATAGCAGTGCTCCATTATCTTAGGACTTAGAGAAACACCTCTGAGTCATTTTTATCTGTTACTAGGTCACTATCTAGTACAATCCTTGGCCAAAATGCTTTATGGCTTGTGGCACTTTACCCAAAAAATTATGCAACTTTATACTTAGAGCTCATTCAAGGGAACAATAAAATTTGGCAAATTCCAGATAGTCCCTTGGAGTATCCGTAGCTGCATATTATTTGTGCAAGTGTGTTTATCTCTTCGTAGCAAGGCTGCTTGTCATTGCGGTGTCTTTATCTTACTGTCCTTTGCCTCTGATAGTAAAAGTTCCAAATGTTTAAGAAATTGGGGTCCAGGACAAAAGGCTAGAATGTCAACTGCCTTTGCAAGAAGTTTCCCTCCCTGTTCCTCTCCTTGTTTGGTGAGGTAAAGATTCTTGGGATGCTTCCAGATTGCCTGCATCTCCCATCTGCCTGTGTCTGTGTACAGTTGGTCCACATGAAAAGAGAGCACATACATTCTGAAGACAGCTTAGCAAACTGACAAAGGTTTTTACTGAAATGAAAATAATTAAGTTTTTTTTTCTCCAGATAGTGTGTGTGGGCCTGCTGAGCATGGACTTATTAAAAAGATGTTACAAGCAAAACTATATTTTTAGTAACACACATTTTGGAACATTAATAAGATTGCTAGATTTTTTTTGTTCATCTACATTGATAATGTGTATATACATCCTTGGTATTTAGAATGCGGTCATTAAAGCAATAATCTATGAACTCTCTATGTGTTTAAAATATAACATATATACTATTTTCTTTGTCTTTTGATTTTCCAGAACCTTTTAGATGCTTAGTTTATGCTTCAGTGCAGCTAATTCATTTTCACTCAATTTTTACCTTCCTGGAAGTACATGGAAGCTATTTCTTTTCCAAAGCTGTTTTTGTAAAGATAGTGACCACAGGAGATGCCATTAAGTCTAAACTAATTTTAGCATGTTTATTTTCATCTGCAGGTCCCATTGGTTATTTTCAAGCGAGAAAAAGAAGTGGCACGAAAATTGGAATTTGATGGGCTTTATATTACAGAGCAGCCTTCAGAGGATGACATTAAAGGCCAGTGGGATAGACTCGTAATCAACACACAGTGAGTGATGAATTATAAGAGACAGTTCTACACTCCAAAATTTCAAAAAAAGAAAAAAAAAAAAAAACTTTGCTAAAGTTTTGGCAGATTTGTCAAAAGTTCAGCACAAATAAATATGAGTTACAATTCAGCCAAGAAAACCTAGAGTAGACACTGTCAGCCTCCTAATAGATGCCCTCAGTGTTTATATCCTCTGTTCTCGAGTTCCTTATTCAAAAAGGGCTTCGAGGGTGTTTCTACCTTGTGGTTGGGCTTGGATTCTAGTTCTGTTGCTCAACATGCAGGGAAGTGTGTAGCAGGGGAGACATAACCTGCAGAGCGGGCTTAGCTCACCTCAGCTCAGAGGAAGCCAAACATAATTATTACAGAAAAGTTGTAGCATCAAAGACAGAAATATTAAATTTCACTTTTGTGTGTCTGAGCTCTAAATTTCAGTTGGTAGCAGTAGGCTGCCTTATATAGAACTAGCTAAAGTCTTAGCCTTGCTAGTTCAAGATCCAGACTCCTAGCTGCTATTTCAGGCACAAATACATCACACTGCACAATTTACCACCATAGAAGGGATTAATGGTACAGTCCTTTTTTGAGTAGTTTTCCCTACTTGAGAGTAAAATATCTTCCATTTGTCATGATTACCTTGGCTTACAGTTTAAAAATTGGAGTTTTCCAAGGGTACTGATTTACTTACACAGTGTATGTACTTATTCTAAATGCTAAACGTTTTGTTTAGCAATTCTGTGCATTAATGCTAACACTAATAAAGGTGATCCTTTTTAGTAAATTCTGTATATTAATCAAGGTAGCAGAGTCAAGGATTAATGCTGTACTGAAAGATCCTTTGAGGATAGTTGATGAGAATGACATCTTTAATTTTTATAGGAAAAAGATTGATTAATTTCTAGATACTTTAATTTTTAAAGAAAATTGACTAATTTGTATGTTGATATTATAAACAAATGATAAATGCAGCATACCATTTGTTAATATAATTATTATTCATTAAAGTATCTACTCATAATTTAAATGTGATTTACATATACATATGCTTATATGTTAATATTGAGAATAATGTTTAATATAATGATGATAATGAAAATTAATGATAAGATAACCTGATTCATTGTACTTTTATGTGGATGTGTATAGTTACATGTTACTTTAAGTATTTTATTTCAAAATGATATCATTTATCACTTTAAGGCATAATATTTTACTTCTCTGCTTTTGTATCTTTTAGATCATTTCCCAACAACTACTGGGACAAATTTGTTAAGAGAAAGGTAATCCTTCTGAGAAGGAATCAGTTTTCTATTTTTTTTCCTTACAGTGCAATTCTGATTTTAGTTTGATATGGTTTGGCTACACAGTGAGATTGAGGGGTGCTTTATCTGCCTGATAGTGTTACTTCCAAGTGACAATACAACTAAATATGAATTTTAGGAATAGTATAGAATTCATACTTGGTAACTTTGAAATAAATAAGCATCTCTCTATCCACCTATCCTCAGACTCAGCTGAGTCAGCAGTGCTCAGTTAGGCTTGGTAAGGATTTTCTTTGAAATTGTCTAGGTTATCTAAGTTGGATGAAGGCTATTTTTACTTTCTATTTTTAGCTTTCAACATTTAAAAAAAACACAAGGTCTTATCATTCCGTTTCTGGAGTGTGGTAGGGAGGACAGTTCATTCAACAATAACTAGGAAAACTGTGATGGCTCTGATGCTGACCTTCTGACTCAAAGATCAGGTGTCACTTCTGTGACAGGGGGATTCAAATGTGGATCCCATGTTTCCCAGGTGAAATATAAGTGCTGCCATACTTGTACGCTGCAACCTGGCATTTTCTCTTGCTTGTTTCCTATGCTTTGAACTGTCCTAATTGCCAGCATGACTCAGGCAGCACACTATTTCATGGGGAATTCTAGCTCCCCTGCATACCATATCAAGTAAATGGCCAGATCCATCCATTAGAGGAAGCCAATTTTCCTGTGCTTCCACTAATTCGGTGCTGCTCCAAGGGTGCATGACAATGAAGTCAGAGATGGATGGTGACAAACTTGCAGGTCTGGGAGCTTTTGAAGGATTGCTAGGGCCAGGAAATCAAAGAGAGGCAAGAGGGATAGAGACTTTGGTTAGAGAGTTAGATTGCTGAAATTGAGACCAGGAAGTTGTGATGCCCAACTTGGTGGCATGCAAGGGACTAGGCAGAGGTAATTGGCTGAGGACTCAGTCATTACCTTGGTGCTGCTGGTCTCATCTTTTGCTAAGTTTAGCAGCCTTGTAGATATGTAGCATTACTTGTGTGTGACAGTTTCTGCATCTGCCAAATGGGATGTTAATAACATGCAACTTGCATGTTATGATGGTCATGTGAAATAAAGAACGAAACTTATATATTGTGACAGTCTCATGGAATAGAGCAAGATCCCTAGCACAAAGTATAAATTGGTGACGGCCATTTTGTTTCCATTTCCTCCCACTTTTTACTCTTTTTCTGCAGTCTTCATCTCTCTTGTGTGTGCCTCCAACTCTGGAAGGAGAAATTTTGTTTTCCAGATGGGTATTGTTTAAAATGCTATAATCTGATTGGCCTCCTAGCAGTGTGATCATGAAAGATGGCCTGTAAGCCAGATTTTAAGTGATCCTTAAAATATGGCAAATATAGGAGTATCCAGATAATTAGACACTGGTAGATACACATAAGATGTTATCAAATGGTTGATGCCAATAAGCTGCTTCTCCCTGCTCCAGGTGATGGATAAATATGGGGAGTTCTATGGCCGAGACAGAATCAGTGAGTTGCTGGGCATGGACAAAGCAGCGCTGGACTTTAGTGATGCCAGAGAGAAGAAGAAGCCCAAGAAAGACAGCTCCCTCTCGGCTGTGTGAGTGCTGTTTCTGTTCCTGCCAGCAGACCAAGACTGGGAGGGAGAAGGAGAAAATAAGTGTGTTTTTGAACTTGTAGGTGCATGGATTTCCTGTACTACATGCTCAGAGGAAGAGATAGAACAGGAAAACAGAGTGTGTATAACGTGCCTATAATCCCAGCATGCTGGTAGCCTGAGACAGGAAGATCGTAAGTTGGAGCCCAGCCTAGGCAACTTAGCAAGACTGTCTCAAAAATAAGTAAGTAGGTTTAGGATTGAAAAAGCTCTGGATTCAATCCCAGTACTGGAAAACAAGTCCATTTCCACTTTTCACAGTTTTGGGTATTTCGGCCTATGAAATGATTCAATTTTTTTTTTCTGTTAACATTTTAAGAGTTTTACACACACACACACACACACACACACACACACACACACACACACACACGCAGAACACAGTTCAAGATGGCCTTGAGCTCATTGTGTAGCCCAGGATGGCCTTGAACTTACAAGGATCCTCCTGCCTCAGCTCCCCAAGTGCTGGGATTATAGGCAAGTGCTGCCCTGCCCAGTTTGAAAAATAATATTCTTTGCCTGCAAGCAGGCACATGGGCTGGCTGTTCTCTCGGCTTGCCTTGCTGGCCCCGCCCAGGGTTTGCTGAGATGGCAACTGAGACTGGGCATGGTCACTTGTGCCTATAATCCTAGCTCTTGGGAAGCTGTAGACAGGTGGATCAGTACCAGTCTGATCTAGTAGTCAGACCCTGAACACCCTATAGACCCTTTCCTAAAATAAATAAATAAATAAATAAATAAATAAATAAATAAATTGCCTTTTCTCCACTTAAATGCCCTATAAAACCACATAAAACATATGCAAAAATATAGCATATGAATATTACTTGTTCTGTCTTGTTTCAGAAGTTAATTTTTACATTATAAGCACCAAAACTGTACACATCTTTTATTAAAATATTCCAAGTCCATATCTTTTTGTTATAATTACTGTATTTTTAAGTACAAAAGGCTTAATATGCCACAAACACTATACTATCCATATTCTTTCTTGGAAAGTTTATTGAAAACATAATATTATTTACATAATATTGTCATGAAATGCTATTATAACTAGAAGAATATAAACCAATTAGATTGAATTCTCCTGAGACTGAATCTGTGCTCTGTGCCTCTATTTCTTCTTCCCTCCCTCTCTCCTTTTTACCTCTCTCCATCTCTGTCTTTGTCTCTGTTGCTGTGTCTCTGTCTCTGTCTCTTACATACATGAATATATGTGGTGTGAGCATACATATGTACCTATTTAGCATGTCTCTAAAGCATGTAGAGGATATCGGTCATGTTCAATGTGGTATGTCTGTGGACCCTAAAACATTTAGAAAGGTAAAGCTACCCAGTGTTGTCACATCAAGCTACATCCCCACTTCTCACTCCCCAGTTTTAGTCATTCCTTTTGTTTGTTCGTTCATTCATTAGTTCATTCATCCATCCATCCTTTCCTTTTCTCTCCTTTCCTTTTTGAGACAGGGTTTTACTAAGTTGCTGAGTTGCCCAGGTGAGGCTGTACTTGTGATCCTCTTGCCTCACCCTCCCAAAGTGCTGGGGTTGTGGCCATGCTCCGCCACACCTACCATAAATGCTATCTTAAAGTGAACATCCAGATAAAAGGAGATTCAAGTATTTATTTAGTAGCTAAATCCATGAACTTGGTATACATTCACTTAAGAAAGTGGCTTAGGGCTGGCGATATAGCTCAGCAGATTAAGTGCTTGCTTAGGGAAGCGCAGGAGCCAGTGTTCCATTCCTGGCCCTGCCTGCTGTTCCAGCCTTGGTGCTGAGCAGGAGATGGAGTCTGGGTGTGGTGGCGTGCACCTGTAAGCCCAGCACTTGGCAGGTACAAGTAGGAGGATCACTATGTGTCAGTAGTGAGACCTTGTACAAAAAAAAAAAAAAAAAAAAGAAAGAAAGAAAAAGAAAAAAATAAGAAAAAGACAAAGTAGCTAACTTCTTTGAAGTAGAATTTTTTAAGTTAGAAGGCCTTTGTGTTTCATGGTACCCTCATGGGATAAAATACTTAGCTCATATCTCAAAGCTATCTAGCAACCCCCCACCCCAGATTCTGGATTATAGTTTACCCTTTAACTAAAGACTGTGGCCAGAGGAAAGCTGAGTCCTGATTGCCTAGGATTAGCCATGGCTCCTTTGGGAGTTGGGTCAGCTTGGCCCAGCATGGCAACCACTTTTACTAGAAGATCCGACTGTGCCTACCTAAAAGAAAAAGGGCTTAATGATAGTGGTAGTACTCTGTCATCCTAACAGATGCTAGAGATGAACAGTAATAATAAGTGCTGTTTTTAAAACAAAGAAGCTTCTATGCAAGATTCAGACATCCTAACATAAAACTCTGTTTTGCTTTAAATTAGTTTCATGGAAAATAATTCACTCTCATACCATTTTGAACTCTCACTTTTTATTTAAGAAGATATATTCTTATGCAGAAACCATTGTGAGTATCCAAAGAACTTAAGAGGTTGACAATAAAATTAAGCTATAACAATAATTCAGTTATAAAAATAAAATTAATCATAGCTGAAACATAACTTTATTTAAAAAATACAGCTGGGTGCAGTGGTACTTGCCTGTCATTATAGCACTGGAGAGGTTGGGCTGGATGATCTCTTGAGTCCATGCGTTCATAGAACCTGAGGAGCATAGTGAGATCCCCCCTGCCAGGGGTATTTTTTTAAAAAGCAAAAATTCTGGGCTAAGTTAAAGGAAACTTCACCCTTCCAGATAACATGACTTAAAATGTCAGGTTTGATTAACAGCTTACTTGTTCTGTCACTTCTAATTTAAGGTTGTTCTAATCAAAGGAAAAGACTAAGGAAGTAATGAAAGACTGAAATAGTAAGACTAAAGGAGTCCTTTTGAAAACAATACTACCCCATTACATTGTATTATACCCTTTCAAATCTTAATGTACAATTACCTAGAATCAGAATACTGAAAGACTAACAAAATGATTATCATTTCTAAGCCACAAATCAATAGCAAATCCTGAAAAAAATGAGAATTAGCAAGTATATATCATATATGTATCTTTAATCTGAAAAGATCATGAATATTCATGTTCTGATTAATTCATTCAGTGTATATTTATCAAGAAGCTTTTAATGGATGAAATATAATGTTTGTTTCTAAGGAGTTCAGAGACCACTATGGAGGCTCAACACACACACACACACACACACACACACACACACACACACACACACAGAGAATGACACAAAACAGGGTGGGAAGTGGCAATGAGAGGAAGTCTGCACAGACAAGGGGACAGGGTTACATTCTCCCCTGGTTAGAAACCTGAACTGAGAAGGTGAACTGCCAAAGACAAGAGCAAATGGCAAAGTAAAAAGGCCCTTCCAAATATGAAATTTGTATAGTTGTAAAAATAAATTGTGTACAATCCTTTGACCAGAAGAATCATTGTGTTGAAATGCAGTTACAAATATATAACAAAAACAAGTGAGAAGACTTTAGAACCACATATGTTAGCTAATTTAGTACAATTTCTAGGAATAAGTGTCAATGATAAAGTGCTTTTAGGTAGTACTTAATGTAGGAAAAGACAGGAGCTCTCTGCTGATTGTGGACACCTGGGCCAGCGAGATGTCTCTTAGGAGGGCTTCCTGCCTTGCCCCTGAGGTTGGCCTGGATCTGGCTGCTGTGCTCAGCTTCTTACTGCTGCAGCCCATGGAAATGAACCCATGGTGCCCCTCTGGCAAGTTGTTCATCTCCTGTATTAGCTGGATGGGTCTGGCCCCTAGCCTTTCTGCAGGGAGTTCTACCTCAGAATTCCACACTAGGCCTGTCTGATGGAGGAAGTTTCTTTCCAGAACTTGAAATCATGTCTCCTACATATCTTTTAGAATCATAATCTGTTAACACTAACTGACAAGTGTGGCCACCTTTGAGGCTGAATGCATGTGGGCAGCCTCTCTCACAGTTCAGGAGTCCTTGATTAATATGCATAGTCACACATCCTGCTAGCTGTTTTCTTGTTTGTTTGTTTATTATTTATTTGTTTATTTATTTATTTTATCATTCCAGACTGAACTCCATTGATGTAAAGTATCAGATGTGGAAGCTAGGAGTCGTTTTCACTGACAACGTAAGCCTCCTTCATCACTACCACAAAAAGCACAGTCAGATTAGAGGAGACTACAGCTAGAAGGATCAGTATTTGAGGAAGTTATCCAAATACCATTATGTTTGATACAGACACTTCCCTGTGGATAGACATGATTAATCAGCCCCATCACTCATTCTGTCTCTTAAAAAAATCCAAAGGGTAAAGTGAAAATATATTTGTGCAAGCAAAGGAACCCAAGATACAAATTCATGTGGATGTCCCATCAGGGTTTTAGCTGAGCAGAGATAGACTTCGGTGAGATGTAGGTGTTAAAAGAGGTTGCTGGATAAACAAAACTTATTAATTATGTTAACTGTAGGTTTCTCTCTATATTAAAAACATTAAACTTTTGTATTTCTTTTCAACAATGATCCTTTTTTTTTTTTTTTTTTTTGTCTTTTTGAGACAGGGTCTCGCTATGCAGTTGAGGCTGGCCTTGAGCTCACTTTTGTAGCCCAGGCTGGTCTCGAACTCGCACCAATCCTCCTGCCTCAGCCTCCTGAGTGCTGGGATTACAGGCGTGAGCCACCACGCCCGGCAATGATCCTTATTTTTATCAAGGAGCCTTTGGAAAGGAAGCCTAGGGCACAAGTATACGTTCAAATATAGTGGAAAAAAAATCCCTTTCTACTAAAAGCCAGTAGCTACCTCAAGACTTCATTCTTTAGTTTTACTACTGACTTACCATGAATGTTAGTTCCCATTCTGTGCTCTGAATACCTGTGATATTTTTGCTCTGTGCATCCTCAACCCTGTCTTATAGCCTTTGGGACCAGAACTTTGCCTATCATATTGAACCTTCCAGAGCTTGAAATCGTGTCTCCTGAGTATCTTTTAGAAGTATAATCTGTTAATATACTATAATGCAACTAATTTATCTAAAGCAACTCTACCTCAGTTAGTGAATGCTTTTGTTTGTGAACAAAAGCATTTGGCAAATTTTTGTTTTTGTTGCAAACTCTATGTCAGGTGATAAATACAACCACTACCATCTTTTCTACACAAAACAAACATGGCCATCTTTTCCAAAATCATGGAATGTATCATGTTTGTGAACCAATCTATCACTGTACTAGAAGACTCCGAGGATAAAAAGGAGCACCTCCAACTCCAGATCTCATTGGCATTCTCCACTCGAATGACTGCTCCACCTGACTCCTCAGTCCTCCTTCCCGTAGTCCTGGCCTGCCCCACTTTTACTGAGGCCAGCCTGTCCATAACAGTCCCTTTGATGTGGTGCTCCAGCCAAGTGTGGCCTGATTAGATTCTCAGAAGCACTCTCTCCAAATATCCTTCAGAGACATCAGGGTCTCTTCTACCTGGGGTCTTATGGCTTCAGTCTGGCCAATCACAGTATGTATTTAGGCCTCAGGAGGAATGTTTCTCCCCAAATATAGTTAGGGCTACCACATGCAATAAGAAATTCCCAGTTACACTTCAGATAACTCCAAAGGAAAGAATTCTAGCACAAGTATGTTCCCAATACTGAATGGGACATACTTATACTAAAAGTGTGTTACTTTTTCCCTTTTAAGTGTAACGGGGTTGAATCCATCCATGATCACTTATCTTATCCTCTGCCCTAAACATTTCTGTTTCTCTAATTTTTACATTTCTAAATGGCCTGCTAGCTACTTCCATCTGAGAGCACCCTGCTAAAACTACCATCTTCCCCTCGACCTCCTTGCCCCCCAAATCCAGTTCTAGCCACACAGTTGTTAGTGTTTTTATTCTTCATATTACTCCAGCTTAAGCCCCCAGTACCTGCCTGTGGCCACTGGCCAACCTAAGTTTGAACTCGTTTTTGTCCTTTGTAACTCGCCCTTCCATCCTTACCAATTTTGCTGCTGCTTGTGGAGCACAATCTCTACCTGGGTATGCTAGTCTCCTAATTTAATGGCCCTGCCTCTGGCAGTTTTTTAGATAGTAACCTACTGAGAGGCAGCTCTCATTCCTTATTGGTGAATTGGACCTGAAGATGCCTCTCTGACAGGGATGTGGCTAAGAATACAATGAGAAAGCATGTCCGGTAACATGGAACAATGACCATATCAGTCAGCAAGTGCTCAGGACAGCTCGCTGAGATGCTTCTTCTCACAACCGTTCTCCTGCTCCCAACACTCTAGTGGCTCCCACGAGCTGCTCCATGTCTCCTTTAGACTTGAGGCTTTCCAGCCTTTGCAGTGTGATCTTTCTAAATAGGAACCAGCACTCTAGCCTATGCTCCTTCCCAAAGTCTGCATAGTTTTGTCTCGGTGTCTTTGCTGTGCTTTCATGCACGCATATATGCAGTAGTAGCAGCTGAATGAGGGCCTTTGAGCTGAGCTGCATCCTTAGGCCTTTTTATGTTTTGCTGTGAGACAAGGCCTTCTTATGTCAATCATTTGCCCAGGCTGAGCTCAAACTTTTGATCCTCCTTTCACAGCTTCCCGAGGGCTGGGATTACAGACATATACCACCATGTTCAGCTTCAAGGTCTTTTTTAAATGTCACTCTCTTTTCTTCCACCTGACCTTTAGCTTTGTCCCACATCACACATAAAATCTCTTTACTACCCAAGACCCTCTTTGCTTTATTTTTTTTAAATATTGCGACATACTATAGTCAGCGTGAAGATTTCTACAGTAGTCCTGATCCCACTGTCAGTATACTTAATGTAGAAGGGACTCTAATCCAAAAAAAATGAAAACAATCACAGGATTTTTATTCTATTTTTATTTAATGCCCCATGTATTACATTCTATAGAATGTACTCTAGATTTCTGCAAATAGTACCTATTTTTATGCTTATTATAGCTTTCAATGACATCAAGCAACATTTTGACTTCTTTTAGACATTCATTCAAGTAAAGTAAAATGTTTGGTTAATGAAACTCCTCACGTAATCTCTTACAACCAAGGGGTTCTACAACTACTAATGCCAGGGATTTGGTAGATAAAAGGTGCAGACCTAACCTGGAAAAGGGTTTTAAAACTGCACTGTCATTGGCTGGGGTACAGTAACTCAGCGATGGAGCGCTTGCCAACTCATGCGAAGTCCAGTACTGATTTAAGCTATGAATAATTAGAAAAGAAGGAAGAAAAAGTTGTTTAATTCTTCAGTTGTTTGTAGACGAGAGGTGCTCAATCAAGGACAGTTTTGCCCCCATGTAACATTTGGCAATAAATGGGGACACTTTTGGTTGACATAACTGTGTAGTTGGCATCTACTGGATGCGCGCCATCCTGCCATGCCTGGGACAGACACTCCAATGAAGAGTTACTTGGTGCAAAATATCAGTGGTGCTGCGATTGGGACAGTCTACCATCAAGGACCAAATAAGTACGTTTTTCTCTGCGTGACCGAGCCTTTCCAAACTGAGTAAGAATAAAATACACAAAGCACTCCTAAGGCCAATTAGAATGATACAGTGATAATCTAAGAGTCTGAGGTAGATCACGCCATTGCAGCAGGTAGGAGCCAGAGTGGCTTTGGGCAACTGTCCCATGCTCTGCCTTCTGACGACTCTCCCCCTGCTTTGTCCCAACAGTCCTTTCTCTACCTAGCCTGGTACATGACTATGTCCATTCTCGGACACTACAACAACTTTTTTTTTGCTGCTCACCTTCTTGACATTGCTATGGGATTCAAGACATTAAGAACCATCTTATCTTCAGTAACGCACAACGGAAAACAGGTAAGATTTTGCCATTTCCCCTTGCAGAAAGTTAAAAAAAAAAAAAAAAAGTAAAGACGCAAAACTCAAAACAATCCTTGAGACTGGTCCCAGACAGCATTTGTTTTGTTTTGTTATTTGCATGTTTCTTTTTTGTGGTGCTAGGGACCAAACCTGGCCTTGCATGAGCTGGCAAGTACTGTGTTCCCGAGCTGTTGTACCTTCAGCTAGTGCCAGTGTAATTTTAAAAACTTTTTCCCAGGTAGGTCTGTACCTTGTAACTTCTAAACTCCTGGGATTAATAGTTTTAGAATCTCTTAGACCTGCTTTTAAATCTTGGCATGATCTACTGGCCAGAAAGATTTGTATAAATTAATTAACATTTCTAAATCTCAGTGCACTTATTTTGCAAAGTGAAAATCCCCAAAATATTTACTGTGTTTCAGTGAAAATTAAGTGAAATTAATTTATTTAAGTGAATTAAGCAAACGGAGAGGACCGAGAAGCGAACTGTGAAGCACTGAGGAAGTGAGTTCCTGCTCGGTTGTACTCTAGTGTTTGTCCTACTTGACAGCAAGGGAACCAAACTATGTGGCAGCACACTGAGGCATTAGTGCATTGGTGACAAAGCCCAAGGTGCTAAAATTTAATTTAATGTGATGTGCTAAAAGTGTATTCTTTTCTCCACATCTAAGTTGGACCACACAAATTTTTTTTCATGCCTGATGAGGTCATTCTGGCTTGGAAGAAAATCGCTTTCAATGCAGGAAATCACCCTGTGTTCTAATGGGACTCGGTTATTGTATGTTAGAATTGCCTGTGCTTGTGAAACCCACTGCAGAAGCATGGATTTACTGATTCATTTGCCCGTCCTCAAGTGTCCACTGGGTGCTAAGATATTCTATGTTAGTTATTGGTTGGGACTAACAATTTTTCTTTCCCAGCATCATCTAGCCCAGCACATTTAAAAATCTGTGCCCCTCCAAAAGACTAGAGCCATTCACTGTGCTCCCATTTTCATGACCCATAGTTTAAAGTTTCAGCAGAAATTCTTTTGTTGTCACTTTCAGTTCTGATGATGACTTTTGGGCACAGTGGTAAATGTTCCCTGTGCTTGTCTACTGGTCAGCAGAGTGTGTGGGAGCGACAGCTGGAGATGCTGAGTCACTTGGGTATTTCTACACGAAACATCTGGCACTGTTTCTAATCTGTGTGAGCTTTGTGAAGATTATTCCTTACCCTCCGAGGTAGCAAATTTTCATTTGCAGAAATGAAATATAAAACTGAATCGCCTTTAAAGGCAGCAGATCTCATTCATTGCTACTCAGCAAAGCAACATCTACAAATATCTACAATGCTGCTATATTTCATGGATAGGAAGGAATTAAGCCTGTAAGCTTCTATTAAGATGACACACATCTCAGCATAACTGCAAAGTGATTTTATGAAATATATGTATAGTTGGTCAAGAATGTGTAGGTATGTTGTCACCAGAGAAAGTACATGGCAACATAATATGCTATGGTATGTTTGACAATATAATCAGAAATATATTTTCATTTTCTACTTGGTAAAAGTCACATTATTTAACATAACATGCTGTAACATATATGTACTCTACCATGTTCCCCCTGCATTTCCTTCCCTTTCCCTCTCCCATTCTGTCTTTCTCTTTCTGAAATTAAAGAAAGATGATGCAGAAATGAAATAAGACCAAACTGTTACAATTAAATATAGACTGAGGAAACTTGCCTTTAAAATAGCACTGGTCTTCTATGATTTTTTTTCACTTTGATTGTTTTATGTTTTTCAAGTGAGATGTTTCAGTTTTAAATTTAAATCTATTTATATGACTTATTATTCCGGTTGTGTTCCTGCATTTCAGAACTCCTGTTTAGTTCTAAAATGTAATTGACAATAATTTATGATCCCTCTTACTATTGTCACAAAAATAAAATGGATTAGGGATGTAAATTGTTTGCACAAAATAAGCTGCATGTAATATATATATATATATATATTATATGTAACATATATGTCATCAAATATGTAGTGATAAGAAAAATGAACATTTTAAGTTGTTCACCACTATTATCAATTTTGTTTGAATATGAAACTAAATCATAATTTATTTATATGGTAACCCTGCTACATATTTATTAGTTAAGTGGTCAGGTTTTGTATAAAATAGTCTGACAACTTAATAAAAAATCCGTAAATAAATTTGTTTTCTAGGAGGAGCTAAGAACTGTGAGGCCTAATGAAGTTACGGATCTCACCCATTGCTACTGAGTAAATCCAGCTACATTCTCACCAATGTGCTCCCATCTGAAGGACATGTCAGATATGACAGTCTTTTGTCGTGTATTTCTAATACATGTTCATTGTCACTTTCCAGCTCGTGTTAACTGTTGGCCTATTGGCTGTTGTTGTATACCTGTACACTGTTGTGGCTTTCAATTTTTTCCGAAAATTCTACAATAAAAGTGAAGATGGTGACACACCAGATATGAAATGCGATGATATGCTAACGGTAAGTTTATAAAGTTGAATGTCATACAAGCAAAAAACTTACCCAGTTTTTTCAATCTAAGTAATTATGTATTTGCTCTTTAACTGTATGGAACAGAAAATACTGGGCACAACAAACAAAGCTGAGTGGCTCTTTAAAGAACCTTTGGTTTTCATTTTAATGCAGATTATAGCAAGGACTATATCTGTCAGTTTTCTACTTCTGCTAACCAGGCTGGTAATTAGTAAATGAACTGAGAAATACAACTAAAAGTAGGATGACCAATCCCATTTCTTTAACTTGTTCATATGTCCCAGAATAGCAAATAAAATTATTTCCTAAAAGATATTTATTTATTTATTTAGTCTTTTTGAGACAGGGTCTGACTGTACAGTTCAGGCTGGCCTTGAGCTCAGTTTTGCAGCCCAGGCTGGTCTCGAACTCTCACCGATCCTCCTGCCTCAGCCTCCCCAGTTCTGGGATTACAGGCGTGTACCACCACACCTGGCTTCCTAAAAGATATTTAGATGCTGTACTTTTTGTTTGCCTGAAACTACTACACCCAGAAATGAAGCTCTTAATGGAGATGCTAGTTTGTGCTTTTATATTGAATATCTTGGCTTACATTTCTGTTTTGGTCTTGGTTTTCAAAAATCAACAGATCTTCAACATTTCAAGTTGCTTTTATCACTGTTTTACATCCTCCTGAGCTGATGACACTACATCAGAAATGAGTCTACATGAGAGCCTAGGTAGGGGAGGGAAAATTAGACAAAATGTATGTCGTTAACTGGAAAGAGCTGGATCCTTCAGTTAGCTCTTCAGGGAATACCAACATGATTGGGGTGTGGGCAGAAGTCAAGGGGGCTGCTGCAGCGATGCCAAAATTGCTTTAGAAAATTAGGTATCCTGAGTGACAGGCAAGAACTGTAAGTATTATAAGGATGAACATTTAGACCTTTTGTACTGTAAATTCATATATTAATTGGACAGAAATGTAGAGCAAAATAGCTGCAAATGTTTATGGAAACTATGACCGAATAACATACAATATTTTGCAATTGTGGCATGGAAAATAGTAAATGGTATTAGTATCATGGGCATCCAGCTGGGTGAAAGTGACACACAGGGAGGGATACTAGCCTTGCTCTTTCAGTCATTAACAATTAGATATGTTTGGCTCCTGAATACAAGAGTAATAATTTATAAAGAAGGAAACATCAAGATGGTATAAATCCTAGGATCTATACCATTATAGAAAAATTATCTTTAAAAAGACCTATTAAGTATTAAAGTCAAATGATAAATCAGCAAAAACACAGGCAATATTTTTATTTATTTATTTTTTTCTTGTTTCAGAACCTTTGTTTGTTTATTCACTCATTTTTATGGCTGGCTCAGCCCGCCCCGAGGGCAGGGCTGGTGCAGCATGTGGTGCTGGGGGATAGAACCATGGTCCCTGAAGCTGCCCAAGCTTTCCCAAGCTGGCGCTTTAGGCCACTGAGCCATCCCACCGGGCCACACAGGCAATATGTTAACAAAGGCCCAGATTCCTTCATTTTCTTTATTATTATATCATTCAAAAGAAATGAGCCAATAGAGAATATATATGTTGAAGGACATTAGCTTGTCTCACAAATTGGAATCAATCTAAATCCTCATCTTTAGAGTCTTTTTTAAAATCTGCTAAAATATGCAGCTATTTAAAAATGATATGCTGATTTTAATTGCATTTAAGTGTGTGTGCTTTGGGGCTAAGATGCTAAATAACATTATCATCAGATGCACCAGGAGTAAGACCTCAGATCGGAAGAAAGAAAAAGATGCATGATTTTCATTTTTATATTTTCTCCTGTCTAAATTATTATTTTCTCCTATACCACATGCCATGTTCCTTTATTTTTAGAAGCCTAACACTAGTTTCTTCATCAAGTTATAAAAGAGAACTTAATTCAGTTTGCCTCAAAATTACTGTACCAGCACTTTAGGAGGCTGAGGTAAGAGGATCATATGTTCAAGCTCGGCCCGAGCATCATAAAAAAGACCCTGTCTCAAAAATGAGAGGGAGAGTGGATATATAAATTAATGTAAAGGCCCTATGTTTAATCCCTAGTACTGCCACAAATACTTATTTATTTATTTATTTATTTATTACAGGGTCTCACTGTGTGGCTCAGATTCATAGTGATCCTTCTGTCTCAGCCTCCCCAGTGCTGCAATTAAGGTGTGTGCCAACACACCTGGTTTTAGTGGCCTGCACAGTGCTGGGCCAGTATGGCATCAAACCCAGGTCCCTGTGCTTGCCAGCTTGCCAGGCAGGTTCCTAGGTGACTTAGCTATCTCCCCAGCTCCCCAAATATGTGTAATGTTTTATATAGTTTCCTAGTGGGCAGGAGGGGGCAGAACATATGAGAAACTAGTTGGGCAATTAACAGGATGTTCATAGTTTTCACATGTAGTGATACCTCGGTTGTCAAGCTCAGTCGTTGCAGATTTCTGCTCAAACACCAAAAAGTTCGAGAAATGAACACACTTTTTCCACAAGGAATAATGGAAAACCAAATAATTGCTTCTGGTAACTCCTGAATTATAACTTCTTTTTTTTCTGGGACTTTAATACATTTTACAGTGGTATCCTTCTTTAAGTTTATCATGGTTTTCAATTTTGCTGTGACTTTATTGCGACCATCACTAGCTTACTTCAGAGCTGTTCCACCCAAATAAAACACCAAAGGCAAAGCGTAGTGGTGAATGTTTCAACTCACAAACACAAGCACTGCAGTATAGGTCATCTGCGTGACAATGGCACTTACACTGAAGCACCTCCCCCACATCCCTGTCCCCACAGCCAGATTCAAGGTGTGACTCACTGTCAGACCAGACAGGTTATTTTCAGGTTAGATTTTCAGTCTGACTATCAAGCACAGGTAAGAACACTAAGGAGATTTTAAAAAATCTTGTTCTTTGAGTGGTGCAAAGTTTGAGGTGGAGTCATTCAACAACCAAAGCATCACTGTATTTCCTGTCACTACTGTCCTGAAGATGCTTACTTATGACTTTATCATTTCTATTTACTGGTCACCGGCTTGGAGAGCATAGTGTGAGAGCAAAAGGAAATATGGTGGTCAAGCTCCTTCATTCACAGACTTAATTCTTCCTACAGAGGAGATGGCATTCCAGTTACAGGTTCATAATCTAGGTTATTCATTTATTAATCAAGCACTTGCATAACTCTTAGAAGAAATGGTATCGTTCCAGGTGTTTTCCTAGGTGTTTCACCAATGTTATCTCATCTAATCTGCTAACAACTTCATGCCGTAGATAGCTGCCATTTATTCTCACTTTACAGATGAGGCTCCTGGCTGAAGAGCATTCAAGGAACTTGTAACAGGCCACATACTATAAGGAAGAGGCCAGACTCTAACCAGAATTCCGTGCGGTGTCCCCCTCATGGATATCATTTAGTGTAGTCTTAGGCTAAAGATGTAGTGATATTTAGTAATAAGGACTTTCGAGAAGGAGGGCTGAAGTAAGCACAGTCCTGGCCCTTAAGGAATTTGCCCATTGAGCAACTTCCTAGCAATCTTAATCAACTCATTCCTTTTCCCAGATAAAGGTGCCCCAGAAAATTCAGGAGTTTTGGGAACACCCAGTTTTGGGGTGGGAAGTCGGGGTGGTTTCAGGTGGCAACCTTTGGTAATGTGTTAGGTGGTAGGAGTCATCTGGGACCATGGCTCTACTTCATGTCCCCGGGGTGAGCCTCTGCCACACGCTGTGGGCACATTTGCTGCTATTGAGGTTGGAATCAGAGCATCCTTATATTGCGGAGTTTTCTTTCTCTTTGTATAACTGGAAGCTTCCCGTCTTGCCTTGGATTGGGGTGAAGTTAGGTACATCAGGAGCATGGATGCCAGGTGTTTCTTCTTTGCAAGAGAAAATCCAGCTCAAGACACCAGTGTGTCCAGCTCTCAGCCCTTTCTGAGGACATGCTATTGCCGCCAGTTGGGGGAGCCAAAGGCCGCGTCTCCTAGGTTAACCTTCCAACCTGGGCACCCGGGAACGCTCTTTTTACTGGTTTCTTACTAATATGCATCAGCGTCTTCTAAAAGAGCCAAACACATTTGAAATATGCCTGGTCACCTCCCTTTCGTGCCTTTTGAAAGCAGCAGACTATACCAGGCAGCCAGCCAGCAAGAGAAGCATGTAGCCTGAATGACCTGATTTATCATCTGTATGTTAGTATTCCAGAGGGAATACACTGGGGCAGTCCCTGTAGTGGTACAAGGTAAAATCTGCATTGCAGGTGATGTCCAGATTCCTCTTGAGATAACAAACATTGTCTTCTGTCTTGTTTTAGCTGGCTTCTTTCCTTATGTCCCACGGTTCAGGCTATATTCCAGAAACATTTCCAGAACTTCACCTTTAACTCCTGCAACTTACAGCAGGTGGCGCTGCCATTACAGCTTTACATAGCGTTTCACAGGGGAACTATCCCCCCCGCCCCCATTATGGTGTTTTGAGTCTGAAGATCTAATTAAACCAGCAGAGTCCTGATAGAATTTGAACCTCCTCTCCAAGAATGTGGAAGGCTAAAGTGAAAAAGAATCTACACTCTGGGATAAAAAGATGACTGTAGCTGGGTAGCTGGGGAAACTGACTTGGATATGCATAAGGTTCTGTTCTGCAAAGGACAGGAATCCCTGAGGCAGAGCTATAAACCCACAGGGCTGGTGACTCAGCCAGGCCCCTGAAGGAGAGACGCACTGAAGGCCCGTGAGCCTGGGAAAGGCTCTTCAGGTGAGAGAGATGAGGAATATGCTCCTGAGATTATAACTGCTGTTACCTCCCTTCATTCATTTTCACAGGCTGTCCCAGCCAGTAATCTCTCTTTCATTCTTATAGTCTGTTTTTCCTCTCCCTCTAGGAGGGAAGGGTAAGAGCAACTTTCATAATGACCACTGACAAGCCAGAAGTTGTCCCTGCTGTCTTCTAGAGACAACATTTTGATGGACCCCAGAAGGGAATCCGTTCAGGGCATGCATGAGAACATCTGGAGCATACGTATGAAAGGCTTGACAGCTAGCATCTGCCTATTAGCAGTTCTTGTAGGACCAGAAACTTTCCTTCCTTGGTATTCAGTTTCCCTGAAATATATATCTTGTCCTACATAATTACTTCTTCCCCTCTTATGGCCAGGTGGAGGCTAAATATGAAAAGCAAGGTGAAGCCGGGCGTGGTGGTGCACGCCTCTAATCCCAGCACTCGGGAGGCTGAGGCAGGAGGATCACTGCGAGTTCGAGACCAGCCTGGTCTACAAAAGTGAGCTCAAGGCCAGCCTGAACTACATAGTGAGACCCTGTCTCAAAAAAAAGACCAAAAAAAAAAAAAAAAAAAAAAAAAAAAGAAAAGAAAAGCAAGGTGGACAAAAGTATTTTTTTTTTTAAAAGCATTTTCTTTTTTTAGAAGCAAAAGGGTAATTTGATTGGAAAGCTAGACAGCTGCATGTTAATGAGTGTTTTCCATGTGTCCCACATTCTATCACCGCAGTCACCTTCCTGCTCCATCTGAAGCTAACCAGGGAGCCGAAGGGGCTTGGGAAAACCGGCCCTGAAATTCCACAAGGAAACTGACCTTTTATTCTTTTTCAAATGGTCTTTTCAAGGAAAAAAGAGAATCCAGCCCAGATTAGTTCCTAGAAAGAGAGGGGTTGAGGAAAGATGGAGTCGTGGTGCAGAAGGTGGGAAGGAGGGCGAGAAATGTATCATAGCCAGGGATGACAGTGGGAGTGACATTTTGAGAGAGTCACCCCTTCATTATAGAGGCAGCAAATAGATAGGCTTGGAGTCACTGGGTGACAGACACGTGAGTTGAGTACATCAGTCTTGGTCAGTTTAAGAAGAAGAACAATTAGTGTCATCCATAAAAGATGCAGAGGAACAGGGTGGAGATGGAGAGGGTCTCACAGGCTAAGGATGCTTTGTGTGCCAGCAAAGAGCTGTGATCACGGTGGGGAGAGGAAAGACCATTGCTGGGGAGCCTGAGAGATCAACTCAGAGACCCGTACCAGGCTGGAGTTGTGGGCCTGAAATATGGAGTTAGGACTTATCTTGAATGAGCATAAATACATACTGAGTGCTCCAAGACAGTGATTCTCAACCCAGTGTAACTTTATCCTATAGGGACCATTCGACATCATTTTGTTGGATACTGGGGACTGAACCCAGGTGTGCTCCACAGCTGAATGATATATCTCAAGCTCTTAAAATTTTATTTTGAAATAGGATCTCATTATGCTACCCAAACTGGCCTCAATTTTGTAATCCTCTTGCTTCAGCCTCCTGAGTAACTGAGATTGAAGATATGCACTATCGCTCTGGCTAGACATTTTTTACTGTCACTTCGGGGTAGAGTACTATCAATATCTAGTGTGTAGAGGCTTCAGTATCCTAAGCTCTCTGACAGTGCACAGGATGGTCCCTCACAACAAGGAAATCACACACAACCCGAGTCCGAGGGCCCCACCTGGAGGCGCTCACTGGGGCACTCCTTTCTCCCTATCAGGCACCAGAAGCTATTCTTGGTGACTTTCGTGTTTCAGGATTTAACAAGAGGACTGTTATTATTCTCTCTCTCTTCCCTCTTCTCTCCCCCCTCTGTCTCTCTCTCTGTGTCTGTCTGTCTGTCTCTGTCTCTGTCTGTCTCTCTGTCTCTCTGTCTCTCTGTCTCTCTGTCTCTCTGTCTCTCTCTCTCTCTCTCTCTCTCTCTCTCTCTCTCTCTCTCTCTCTCTCTGTCTCCATTTTCCTTCCTTAACCTAGATATTCAAGTAGATTACTATATGTGGGAGATAAGGGAAAGATGAGTGTTACTAAACCTGCTTTTCACTAGTTTGATTTCTAAGGCTCCATCTTGTGCTCCATACTGGGCTTTTGTTTCTCCTTCCCTAGATCCTTATGGTCCAAAGAACTGGACAATGCAATTATATGTAGCTTTATGTCTTTCTTGTTCTAGATGGTTTGGAGCCAAGATGGTAATGAGGTATTTTTCATTTTGTAACAAGGAGTGCACAATGGACTTTTTGACTAAAAGATCATGCTGCCTGAAAGCATGTTTACATTATAGTCACAATGATTAAAACAAAACTCCAGAAATTAGCAATGAAGAATGCCAGTGGCCTCCCTGCTTCCAGGGTGAGATCAAGAGCTAAAGCTAGGGAACAGACCTGGAGCTCCGGCTCAAGAGTGAGTGTCAGGTTTGTGGAGTGTGAAAGTGGGTGACACTGTCCAGATGACGGTCTGGGCCTCTCTTCCAGTGCTATATGTTCCACATGTATGTGGGGGTGCGAGCTGGAGGAGGCATTGGCGATGAAATTGAGGACCCGGCTGGAGACGAGTATGAGATCTACAGGATCATCTTCGACATCACCTTCTTCTTCTTTGTGATTGTCATCCTCCTGGCCATCATACAGGGTAAGCACGTCCTTGCTGACTCTTCCAGGGACCTGGGGCCTGTGCCAACCACTAAGAAGTCAGACTCCAGGAAGTTAAGAAGGAGTAACAGTGCTTAAGTATGTGGCTATCCAATGCCAGGCTGGAATTGTATCTGGTCTAGGCACCGGGATTCCAAGTCCTCACCGCAGTCAGGTTGTATATTCATTCTTTCTTTCACTCCATGCTCATTTAGGGTATGGCACTTTTTCTTTCAGGAAAGTCAGTCATGTTATTTTTTCCCCTGTTGAACTCATTTATTCTGTCTTGTATTATGAGTTTGTAAATGTGACTTCATCCTTTAAGTTCCACAGTCATAAAATGATACTGTTTTTTTTTTTTTTTTTGTAAACTATATGGATGGGTTTAAAGGACTCATAATCCTTTTGTTATATTTTTATTGAGCATAACAATAATGTGTTTTATAAGAGGGCAAAGTCATAAAACACTTGGAAGGAAAAGTGAAGCCAGTAAATCACAGGAAGCTAAAGAGGCAGAAATGCAGCAACTCAGTGTAGTTTCTAGTTTTTGCTCTTAATAAAACCACTTAGAGCCCCTGAAGACTTTCTGTAAAAGGTGATTGGAGGAAAATTTATTGGTTTATATGGCAATGTTATGTTTCCAAATTAATCCCTGAAAATCTTCTTGGTGGTGCATTCTGGATTTCACAACAATGAACCAGAATTGCTGTTTTGCAGCCTGAAGTAAGTCCTAATATACCATCCATGCGTGTAACATCAGCTGACAGTTTTCCTTGCTGTCACTTCATTTCAAAAATGCTCCGTGCAGCTGGACTTGGTGATACCCTTCTGCAGTTCCAATACTCTGGGAGGCTGAGGTGGAGGGTCACAAATTCTAAGTCCAGCCTAGGACTCAGTGAGATCCCATCTCAGAAGAAAGCAAGGAGGGAAGAGGGAAGCAGGCAAGGAAGGAAGGATGGATGGAGGACGGAGCTCAGGGCAGAAGTCCTGGGTTTAGCCCCCAGTGCCACAAAGGACAGCCTTTATAGTGAATATTTACTCCATAGCTATATGTATGTCTGTCTCTAAAGACAAAATTGCTTCCCTAGTGGAGTATGGTATATACCATATTTTAAGCATCTTCCAACATGGTTGTACATTTTTCCTCCCTTTGAAAGGAATAGCCAATGTGAATTTATGTATCATTCTCTAGCTGATAAGTTGGGTCTCTGTTTAACCATAGGTTTAATTATTGATGCCTTTGGAGAACTAAGAGACCAGCAGGAACAAGTCAAGGAAGACATGGAGGTAAGCCGCTGTCTGTGATGCGGTCATGCTGCAGGAGCTGCTCGTCTTCCTCGCTGCCTCTGTCAAGAGGACCATAAATGCAGAGAGAAGGACACGAGCCTCGTGTGCTTCATTGGCCTGCCTTACGCTCAGGCAATCCGTGTGCCTAGGCTGGGACCAAAGTGGACTCCAGACAGCAGTATGACACCTCCTGGCTCTCAGGAGCTAGGGAGATGATCCGCCCAGAATGGCAGGTTGGCCAGTGGCTGAGGGCACACGTGATCACAGGGCTGCTGCTACACTCTCCGGGGAAATGGTCTCTGAGGGCTGGAGTCTCCATGGCTGCTTGGCTGCCTCTTAAGTGGTCAAGGGACTTCCTAGAAGAAGTTGTGCTGAGCCAAGGCCTGAAGGTGTAGAGATGTGGGTTTGAGGGGCAAAAGGTAGGACAGTTGAGGTCACCTCCCTTAAAATGCCCCCTTTCCACTCTCAGCTTCATGTGAGCCAGTGCCTTGGGTTCTGAGAGGATGTTGCCAAGACTCTGATTTTAGGGAACTTGGGATACAGTATTTCTTTAAAACATAAATGTTTTAGGATGAAGCATTAAGCTCTGGTGTTGGAGCTAGAGAAAAAGGCCAGCAAATGAAGAGCTTAATTGCTCAGTTGAAGAATTTACAATTTAATGTTCAGGCTGTGGGAAGCCGGCCAAGGGATTTAATCAGGGAGACAGGTAATGAGACTTGCATTTTGCAAAGATAGCTGTGGATTAAGATAGGGGGACTGGGCTAGATGTTGGCAGGGAAGGAGGCTGCAGGTATTTTCCAGGTAGTGATTATGAAGCGACTTTTGGTGAGGATGTGGCTGCCATGTGAAGTGCTGGTGGGATTTGGAATGAAAAGAGCATGGTGAATGGACAGATTCAGAGGATGAAGAAGATGGAGCAGGCAGAGTCTTGATGCATCAGGCAGGAGTCACCGGGTGGGGGGGGGTGGTAGCTCAGTCAGCTGGCCTGGGAGACCCAGGAAGAGCAGGGGTGTGGATACAGCTGGGGCGTGATTGGAACCCGTTGCAGAGCCATGAGCAGTAAGAGGACCTGATTGTTTCCTAGTTGCTGAGTGTGGCCTGAGTGCCATAAGCAGTTGTTCTCCCAGACACTGGTTAGCTTCTAAGATCAGATGAGATCAGATGCGATCAGGCTGGCATGGCTGTAGACTGTCAGCAATTGTTCTTCCATAAGACAGGGTTAATTTTATGCATTATGGTCACCTTCGTTGTAGGTTATAAAATCCAGAGCATCTTAAACATGCTTCACATGGAATGTAGGGCCAGGGAGATGGCTCAGCTGCCTAAGCACCTTCCTGGCAAGCACAAGGACCGAGGAGTTTGTTCCTCTGTATGGCATGCTGTGCCAGCCTGGGATTCCTGGGCGTGCAGTATCAGCCACTGAAACCTGGTGTGGTGGCTCACACCTGTAGTCCCAGCACTGGGGAGGCTGAGACAGGAGGATCATTATTAGTCCAAGCTGTGCAGTGAGACCCTATGCCACATTAATTAATTAATTAATTAATTAATTTTTGAAAATGGAATGTTGGCAGGGAAATAGGAACATGTGCATTGCAGAAGGACAGTAATCATGGATTTCATTTGGGTCGAGATAGTCTACAATTCAATTTTAATTCTGCAGTTGTAATAATCATTCTAATTCTAACATTCTGTTGATGAATGGAGGAGTGCTTTCTTGGACAGTGGACTGAACCCACAGGTATAGAACCAGAGCCAGTGCTGCTCTATAGTTGGCATGAACAGAGGGTATTCTTCAGCTTGGAGAGGCAGAAGAACTAGACACCTGATTTCTGTTGGTTAACTCTGTCTAGTGCAGCTACTGAACCCCTGCCGTCCCCTCTCAGTTGTTGGTGGGATTCAGCATAGCTTGGAATTTTCTTGGCCCTTTCTAAAGAGCAGGCATTTATAGCACTCCTCAGCTATGCCAGGTTTTACGTGACTAGATACCATGTTTTCAGTTTCAGTTGAGAATGCAGCTAATCTTGCCTGAATCACTTTAGCTAGTGTCTGAATAAGATCTCAGAGACTGGACATTTGCAGATAGGCTACAGAGAATAAGGCATAGACCATGCCTTTGTCCTCTGCTCTCTGCATCTGTTCTTTCTTGCTGCTGGTACCTATGTCATTTATACTAATGTCAAGATACAGCTGTGGCCTCAGATTTATGTTTAGGAGCTTGGCACAAGCTCTTTGTGATAATATTTGATATATATTGATGATGTCAAATAGCTGCCTCTAACTGATGAAGACTGTATTTTCCTTTTGTTGTCCTTTGTGAACTCTCCTCCCCTTGTCTTCTAGACGAAATGCTTCATCTGTGGCATAGGCAATGACTACTTCGACACAGTACCACATGGCTTCGAAACCCACACTTTGCAGGAGCACAACTTGGCCAATTACCTGTGAGTGCTAGGATTAGATTTTGGGTCTTGTCACAGGAATCCATATGGTGGGAGAGGCTGCTGCTTGCCCCTCATGATTGCTCAGAACCTTTGAGAGGAAGACTACCCACCAGTGGTTCATTTGACATGAAATTGGAGTGGGGTTGGCCTGGCTCTCAGGAAGTCTTGGTCATGTTCCCATTTCAATCCCCATTTCAAACAGGAATCCCCCAGCTTCTGCCTCAACCTGTGATGTATCCTCCCCATCTTTTTTTTTTTTTTTTTTTTTCCTTGCTGAGGACTTGTAAGTTACTTTAAGAATTATTGGAAGCCCTATAAAAAGTTGCAATTTTCAAGAACATAGAAATCTGGCCATTCCTTAGTGCTATCCAAAGCTATAGTTTGATGAGATGTTATTGTTTCTGACCTAGTTTTAATATGAAGTAGATGAGATACAGAGTAACACTGAAGGAAAAAATTGACGGAGCTATATTCAATTGAACTGATTGGTGAATCGGAACATCTTATTAAGCTAGTCTTCATTTACAATTCATCAGTGTTGATTTCATTCTGGAAAAAGTATGTATATTCTTAATCTGCAGTCCGTGTGTGCCTAGGGGCAAATCATGCTTTTGGTATGAAAGATCAAGTCTAAAAGCATCCTTCACACTTTATGGTGTATTGTAATTAATTTTCAAAACAGCATTTGTGGTGTTTTCTCTGTGCCTCACGCACATTATAATAGCATTTTCTATCAGTTTATACCATCACTTCACACAGTACATTCCTGATTAGTTTCTCTGTTTCTTTAGGTTTTTTCTGATGTATCTCATCAACAAAGATGAAACGGAACACACCGGACAGGTAGGCAAACAGGAACTATATGGCATTTCCCGAAAGGCTGAATGCTGGACCAAAACCTGAGCGCGGGGTTAGGAGGTGGGGGTTGTGTTCACGTAGCAGTCATGATTATCTTGATAGACAACTGGTTTTCTTGAATGGGTGTGAAAGAGGTTGCCTCCCTTGACAAATTATAATTCCACATGGAAACATAAGCTTTTATTATCTGAAAATTTTTTGTGAATCCCCTGTATGGGAAAATTGAGTGCTCCTAATCATAATGTCGCTGATTAGTTAGTCAGATGGCAGAGGATTACAAATGAACTTCAACTCACAGCATTAGGGTCAGTTAAAAATGACTAAATATTTTTTAAAATCACTAATGTGTGTAAGCTTTTGAAGCTATTTGAGATTCCCCTTTCATGATTGCTCATAGTAAAGTGTTAATAAATCGAACTTAAAGATGTAATGAATAATGATAATCATGGTATTATGACAGAATTATTGGAAACAAACACACTGCAAATATATTTTTATCATTAATATATTATGGTCAAGATAAAGATTGATTATGTGGTTATTACAATTAACTGGCTTACTATGGTTTGAGACTAAATGAGTCAGGATTTTGCTAATCGCATGTGATATTACGCAAAATTTGAGCTTCTTTTGATCTTGTATTTTGTGTTAGCACACCAATTTGGGGGACAGTGTTAATACATTTCCTTTGCTATTACAGGAATCTTATGTCTGGAAGATGTACCAAGAAAGATGCTGGGAATTCTTCCCAGCAGGAGATTGTTTCAGGAAACAGTATGAAGACCAGCTAAACTGAATCATGCCCTTATCACCTCTACAAGCCAAACTCAGCTCTCTCCCTCTTCCCTATCCCCTTGCCATCTCTCTGTCCCTTTCCCCCTCTCAGTCCCTCTGCTCCCAGAAGCATGGGGCTGACCATGTGGATTGCTGGCATTCTGTGCTTTCTGGGAGTGCCAGAATGTAAACTCTGAAGAACTGACTGATTGGACATGACTGTTTCCCCCCACCTCTTGTATTTTCTTTGAGAAATAAAGACTGAGGAGTAATCTAACTTCATACACAGGCAAAATAGGAACTCTGGGAAGAAAATCATTGCAGATACTCTATCATACCACACGTGGACAGCTTCTTCAGAGGGTCCTGGAGAACTCCCTGAGCCATGAGACCTTCACCTCGAAGTGTGGCAGCCACACTCACCTGGCTTCTTTATTTCACCATTGTGAAAGGAACTGTCTAAGGGTCACAGAGCACGCTAGCACTTCAAAGATTGCCGTGGACACCAGTTGTGAAAGGAAATAGTGCCTTACTATATGTGGGTTGAGCTATGCAGAAGATCCGAGCATGAAAATACATCTTTATTTTCTTTATGTCCACCTATTTTTCTTTAGTAGATTGATTTTGTGAGATTTTTGTTTCTTTTCTTTGGTGGGGGAGGGTATGAAAAGCCGTTTGTTCACACCTTTTCTGCTCAGAGGGGTGTCGTGTCTCAGGATGGAAGGAGGGAAGGAGGCCTTTCTCATTCAGTTACTCATATTTACCCTCCCCCATCTACTCCTGCTCTTCTTTTGGTGGCGCTCTGATGCAGCATCGCAACTTTATGAAATCTTTGTATGAAAACACAAAGACTGAAAAAAAAAAAAACCACCACACTTTCAAAAGAAATATTTCATTGCATGTTGATTATGCAAGTTTAAATGAATCAAGAAAACCTTCAGAAGCAAGTTGACCAACATGAGAGATCTTCCATGATAATTATCTTCATAGTAATCAAGTGTTGTGGGCTTAACTGTATATCTGGAGCCAGTGTCATCCACCAACAATGTGATACATTCTGAACTTGACAGTAGTGTTGGGGTTCCCTCTTTCTTTCGCCATCTGTGATCAGGTGTTAAGGACTTTGCATCAGGCCATTTTTGATATCAAAGCTGAAGCAATATCCATTCAGGGATTTCATCAGGCTCATCACAAGACATGGATGATAATATCAATCGCTCCATTTTTCTTTTCCATTTTGAATCCTTTTCAATGTAATGCTAATCTTTACAATTAAAAAGACAGATTCAGAATGGAAGCAAGGTCATTTTGCAAACATTGGAGCTCTTTTATTACAAGTCTGCTTGTTAATTTTAGAATTGTAAAACTGCTCTGATTAAACTATTTAACTAACTTTCTCGCCTTCTTGTTTCATGTTTTCACTTGTAACTGAAATACATTAAGCCGTGAGCTCTTGAGCTGAGGTGGGCATAGCATAGTCCTGTTCACCATGACAAGATCTTTGACTCTGGGTAGCTGTGTAGGTCTGTAGTATTTGTCATTGTGGGGCATCAGAGCCATCAGTCACTCAGCGCTTTCTTTGTCATTTCTGTCACGAGGTCATCCAATGACAGAAAAAATAGGTATCTTTGCACTTGCTTAAGTTCTGAACGTTTCTCATTTTACAAATCTCTTGCTCAGGGCAGTTTTCTTTCTCTAACACTAGAGATCTATGTGCCCATCTTCATATGAAAGAGACTTGGTACATTAGTAAGTGACATCCTAAGCGCCTCAGCGGGAACTGACATGAGCTGTGTACAAAGAGTGTGCTGCATATACTTTATCAGCACAGCATCCAAGCTGCTGCACGTGGGCCTTGTGTTTATCTTTTGCTTTCATTTTTATTTAGGGAAAGAAATACCACAGGAATAAGTTCTAGACTTTATGAGGGAAGTGAGGTTATGTCACGCAAGAGGCATCTGAGTGAAATAAACTAGGTCAGCTCCATAAAGTATCAAATAAAACATTTCCATGAAACTCTGCAGAGGGAACATCTAGGGGATAAGAGTATGTCTTCCAGGACATAAAGTCCACTAACAGATCCGGGTCTTCCATTTATAATGCCCAAATCGCAGTTGTCACAAACAACAGTATGGGGAGAGGTAAGGGAATAGGATCACAGTGGTCCTTAGATTTTGCAAGTCCCTGTCCATTCTTGTGAGTGCTCCCAGCTTAGAAGTTCTGAGAGGGGACAGAAACACTTGGAGCAGAAGTGGGAATGTGGAGCCAGAGGCCTTGTCCAGGGGACTTTGTTTACACCTCAGTGTTGAGGAAAATATAAAGAGCGGGGCTGTGCATTGGCGAGAGCTGCATACTTCCTGGCCACATTGCTGGCTGATGGGCAGCAGTTTTCTGCCTCATTTGCAAGGTCTCTGCAGGGCAGAGGGGGCTATCGAATGTCTCAGGGACTCTCAGACACAGCGTGCCCTGCACTTCACTGACTCAGTTCGGAGCTACCTGACCTGAACTCCTTTTGGAAATTTTATATCAATGCCCAAGCATTCCCAGGGAATATTATGATGGACTTGCACGTATAACTGTGTTAGTTTCAACATGATCGGATTGTATTCTTTATACACATAGACATGCATCCACACGCATACACATTTATATTATAATTTTTCTAGGAACAACATTTACATCTATAAAATAAATTGAGAGTCATCAGCAACACAGATGTTTTCCAAGTGAACTCTTGACATATGTGCCTTAAGGGGGCTCCCTAGACAGGAGTTCTTCATGTACCCCACAAACACTCATTTACATATTACACAATGATTAAAATTTTACAATCATATGTGGTTTTAGAAATTGCATGTGGAAAAATTGTTCCACTCCCTTGCATTCCTAGGGAAGACGTTTATATTTTCCTTACACTCCTATTTTCTGGGTGAATATTCCAGTATGGCTCCATGTTGGTTAAGGTCTCTGCATGCTAGTTAGTGGTTCAATGACTCATTTCTTCTGGACATAGTGGAAGAGAACTTTTGCAACATGTGTTACCTTTACTAAATTGTAGAATTCATGAGTATTTACCACGGAAAAGGCTTGGGTAGTTTTACCTTGCCCACATTGTTTCCTAAAGGTCTACTGTGTTGTGCATCAAGTAACCTCCCAGCCATCTTCTGGTGACATTTCTTCCAAGCACTCAGCATATCAGTGACAGAAGCTGGGGAAGAAAACCTCTCATTACCTCGCACACACATGACAGGTGGGTCTGTTAATAGCTATAAATCCTTGTATATGTATCTGCTTCCTCTTAGTCCAAAGAAAAGTATATTCTTTCCTGTTTTTTTTTTCTTTCTTTCTTTCTTTTTTCTATGCAACATTAATAGGGAAGTGGGTCATGCCCACACACTGCACTCTATAGAATGATTGTGAGGACAATATGCAATATGTCAACTTTCAAAGAAAAAAAGGGGGAAAAGAAAAAAAAAAAGTAAAGAGGATTTAGAAAGGTAAATGTTTAGTT
>PVJA010013965.1:19640-48531 GCA_004027025.1 Myocastor coypus | reverse complement strand
CAAAACCTTCAAAGCTAATCCTCACTGGTAAATCATGCTGACTCACGCAGACATTGTATCTTTGAGTTTACAATTCATCTCTGCTTATAGAATCTGATTTTATTTTTATCATGGAAGAATGAAGTGGCTACAGTGATTTTTCCCATTGAGTTGTGCAGGAATCTGGACTTCCCAGAAATGTAATTAACAACTAGAAGTTTATTCTTTAGTAATAAAAGCAACTCTGCTTTTACTACTAACCTATGCTTCCTTAGTGGTGAACCGGTCTCTACAGCCATCATTGCTCCCACTCTGTTCAGACTAACACGTCCAAGTGTTTCTTGCAAGCCGCACGTAGAATAGAACCAGAGGAAAAGGGAAAGGGAAAGGGAGGAAAAGACCTCAAGGGGGCGCAATTAGGAGATTCTAAATTAGGATAACAACAAGAAACAGCACTTTTCAGATCACCTTGGGCTTCACAACTGATTCTGCAACATAGGGTAAAATATCAAACTCCTTGAGTCTCAATTTTCTCTTCTACAAAATAATCATAATCATTCCTATCTGCTGATTTAAGCACTAAATGATTTAGAAAACTGAAAACACTGTAAAACATTGGGTATAACTACGCAGGCGAAAGAGGGAGGGTGCCCTGGTGTGGCTGTGACGTGGTGGCATTTAGCACCACCCAGGGAGCTGTTGAACGTCACTGAGATTCATTTCTGCCTCAGAATTCTTAAATAAGAATTTCTAGCAGGGCTCAAACATCATTACTTTTCAAAATCACTTTGATTTTTTTCTTATACCTGCAGCCTCATTTACAAAGCCCTGCAGGAGTAGGAAAACATGAGCCTTTTAGTCCAACTCATTAGGCGCGCCTTGCATCAATTAACTTTGCACGGTGTGTAGTGTAAAGTGTGTGGTCTTGGGCAAATGACTTAGCTTAGGCAAATCTCTGTTTATTCAACTTTGAAATCAGCATAATAATATTTAACTCGCAGTGTGTTTCTAAGGGTTGAATTAAATCTATGCCTAGGTGGGAGAACAAGTTCATACTAGTTGGATTTCTAGCACTCCTTTTATATCTATAAAGTCAGTGGAAAGCCCAAAGTGGTCATGGCAATGAGACTCGCTTAGCACGTGACATGTAGATCTAAAGGTCAGTCACACATTGCACAGTGTGAAGTGAGGTCATTTGGAGGTGCGGCTTTTGTGTTATGAACACAGATACCATCGTAAATGCAATCATCACCGATACTGGCTTCTTACAGAATCCATAGATTCTCAGGAGCTAGAGCCATTTTCATTAACATGAAACTAAGTGTGCATTAATGAAATGTCCCAGAAAAATGCCAAGTGTTTCCTGTGCTTAGCAACTCAGATTAGGTTAGAGTCACAAGACACTGCTTTATTGCCAAGGACATTTATGGACACTGACTGTAAGGACCCTGGAACGACAAAGGTCTCTGTGCTCACAATGGTAGAGAAGTCTGACTATGAACAATGTCATAATAGTGCTCCCCTGTTTTCCTTTTAGTTTTGAAAAATAATCTTCACTCTGCAAGATATCTGAAGGTCCAAACTAGCATGTTAATCTTCTTTACTGAATTTGTAAAGAAATTAAACAGCTAATACCCAACCACTTTGTACTTATAAGGCTCTACAGAGCTTTCTGCTATATACATAAGCAGATATATTACAACAACCTAATTAGGAGGTAGAGCTAAAAAGATAATACATGCATTGATGCAAAAATCACTAAAGGTTATTGACTGCCAGGGGTTATTCCTATCAGACTAAACTCATAACTTACCACAAACCAGTATATTCTGAATTATACTACAAACTAATTTGTTACAGAAACCATATTGTATTGTTTTTGGCAATCCACTTCAAAATTAAGTCTCATGCCAGCAAGCACAGTCACACACAGGGCCCTGATCATGGCTCCTAATTCTTCTCTGATAAAAAGAACCAGGGATTTTCAGAGAAATCACCAACTGTAGCACCAGAGCAGCAGATATTCAAGAAAAACCTACAAAATTTTATAGAGCCAGAAAACAAAGAAGTTACAAAAACGAAACAGCAGAATGACAGACAGACAGACAGACAGACAGACAGACAATCTCCAGTTATATCAAGGGACACAGCAGCCAACCAAAATAGCTTCCAGTCTCCAAAACAGGAACATAAATTTTGGATAATAAAATAAAGTAGCCCTGGACTATAACACAAAACATAAAATAAATGTACATGAGTTGGGAAAATAAATCTCTTCAGGATCCTTACAAATGAACATAGATGTTCCACCCTCCTAGGAGATAGAGCACAATTTCCTTAAATTTTGATTGTTTATAGTGACTTTCTCTCAAAGAGTATAGTAGGGAGAGGAGGTGAGAAATCAGTGGAGAAATTGGTAAACATTACCTTAATGAACAAGGTCAACATTACCTTAGGGTCAACAGCATTGACTCTAAGGCATAGAGATAGCATGTAGTTTACCTCTGTGGTCTTCCTCCCCAAACCCTGTAATTCCAGCCTAATTGTGAAAAGACTGAGGTAATTCCACCAGAGGGACGCTGAATAAACACATGACCAGTGCTCTGGGGATCTTTGAAAGCAAGGACTGAGAACTTACCACCACCAAGAGAAGGCTGAGGAGACATTGCAACTAGACATGATGTGCTGTCTTCAATGGGGTCCTGGGACAGGGGAAGGACAGGAGGAGAAACTAAGTGTCATTAACTGCCACAAATGTGCCCTTCCAAAGCAAAAAATCATAGGTGGAGAAGTTGGGTGGGGCTTTGTGAGAATGCTGTATGAACTTTATAGTTGTTCTGTAAATCAAAAACGTTTCTTGACGTGGACTGTACTGAAAAATAAAGGGGAATGTAGATCATTCCTTCATCCTCAGAGTAAGCAAATATTGATTAGGCTGAGAATTAAGCAAAGGAAGAGGGAGGAGAAAAAAAACGGGGAAAGAAAAAGAATTGAGAGGTGTGTGCATCTGTACCAATTTGCTATGACGAAAGAAATCTTTATGTACTGCAAGCAAGGATGAATGAAATTTTTTAAAAGTTAGAAAACAAAGGTAGAAAGATAAAAATAGGAAGTAGGAAGTAAAGAGAGGTCGAGAGAAGAACATCATTACTTGAAATTTTTATTTCCAGAAAACTTGCTTTCCACGAGGCTAAAATAAGGCAATGGAAGCAAGAACATAAGTACATGATAAAAATAATAATTACAGTAAGCAAGTTGTGATGATGTGGAGCTTAACTGTTCCCAAAGGTTTATGCAGTAAACTTTGTCCTTGCTGGGTGGTGGCGGTGAATCCTTAGGCGCAGAGGCCTCCCCAGAAGACAGCTGGATCACTGGGATCTTGCAGATTCCCCCAAAAGGGGCATTGCTCCCCATCCCGTCTCATGTTCACCGGTTGCCACGCAGCCAGCAACTATTTCTGCCCCGGACTCCCCACCATGATGTGCTGTGTGATGGCACAGCTCAAGAAGCCGTGAACTGACACCTGTGAGACAGAGCGCCTGGGTAATCTCCCCTCTTTGTAAGTTGATTTTCTTAGATATTTTGTCACAGCAATGAAAAGCTACATTTCTGCAGTGAAAGACTTGCACTCTGTGCATCCACATGCATACGCATACATACAGAAAATGCGAGTTAAAGTGAAACGCACCACTATTTTTAAAGTTTATCAAGTTAGCAAAAACCTAACATTTTACGATAACTTGAAATGGCAAGAATGCATAGAGGAAGATATCTTAGTGGAAACATAAAATGCCTCATTGGAGGATAATTTAGTGACATTGTAGCAAAGTTGTTGGTGTCCTGCCTGCCTTCTTGTACCCTTTCGTTTTAGGGCACCGAGTTCTGACGGAGAGTGCCCTAAGTACTTCTCTGAAGATGAGCGGCCCGGCTGTGTTCCACGTATGGCTGGGCTCCGCGCATCAGGAGCTGCAAGGGGGCCGCTCGGACAAGAACCTGTGCTCAGGGCTGGAGCGAAAAACCCTCAGCTCTGTGGGAAGAGCTTTGTGAAGCAGCGCCAGTCACCTGCCTGTGTAGACGGCCGGCGTAGGGCAGTTGCCCGGCAGGGCACAGTTGCTGCTCCGATGCTTTCTTTCTCCCTAAATTCTTGCTGATCCGACTTCCGAGCGCTTAGTGCCTGCTCTTTGTTCATGCCCTCACCGACAGAATCCACTTTTCCTGTGCAGTAGGCCAGAAGTGCAGGGAAAGCAACACTTACTAGGCTGTGCAGCAGGGGGATCCCAGGGCAGAGTCCTTTATGACGGAGGCTCCAGAGAATTCCCAGGACATGGTGAGAGAACAAGTTCAGCACAGAGCACAGAGCTGCATGGGCTGCTGGTCTTGTGGGCCCTGAGTGGCTGTGTGTCTGTATATGCTTTTGCATGTGGTAATCTTCATGGCTAGTAGTTATTGGCTTGAGAGAGGCCAGCGTGTCAGGTAGGAGAAAGAGGCACATTGTGTACTACTATAAACCACCATTTACTATTTTGATTCAATGTAAGTACATATTACTCTTCTAAAAGATATACTGAAATAGTTTGTAATCATAGAGTATATGAAATGGCATAGGTAAAGCAATTCACTATGTCTGGGAATCTCACATAAAGCATTGCAGTGTGGGTAAGTGTGGACGGAGGCCCCCTCCTGGCTCAGGCACACTTGAAGGTGCAGAGGCATGAAAACTCAAGACTCGGCAACTGCATGGAAGAGAAAGAGAAGAAAAAAGGCTGGGAAAGCAGGAGCTAGCAGGCAGCGTCAAGATGCGGCCATGCACCGGTGAAGTGAAATAGTCAGGCCTACTAATATCTGCTGAGCAAAAATCGTTTTTCTTGCAGGCTCTTCAAGATACCTTGAAGAGCATTTAATGCTTAAAAGTTTTATTTTAATCAATTCTACTTGCTTATATATCTGAGCAACTACTTTGAAGATTACAATGTGCAATGTAATAGTCATCTTTGAATTCCTATCATTCTTTTGAAATTTTATATTGTTTCTAATGTTTTATCTATCTATCTATCTATCTATCTATCTATCTATCTATCTATCTATCTATCTATCTGTCTATCTTCTTCATCATCATTACCATTATTATTATTGTTTTTGCAGTACCCGGGATTGAACTCATAACCTTGTGCTAGCCAGCTAGGCACTTGTGCTGCTGAGCTATATTTCCAGCCCTATCTATTATTTTTTATTCTCTTTAAAATAAAAAAGAGTACTTTTAGAGGCCACATGTGCCATATAATGTATCAAAGGACAGGAAAAGAAAACCCTTTCAGGCTAAAGAAGGTCTTGAGTGAACTTTGCCTTGACCCACCCCCGCTCCGCCCCCGAAAAGTTTAACCATGAGGCATAAAAAGTAAAGCCAGACTAACATGCTGAGCTGTAAAAAGCTCACGTGAACAGCTTCTAACATTGCCAGTGCTGCTGAGAACTCACTATTACTATGGACCATTGGACTATACATACAACCACTTCCTCTTAGTTCAATGAGAAGAAATATTGGTACCAATAATGTTTAGAAAAGTTATCATGACTGCATCTCATATTCTAAACAACTACTATGAAAATAACAATATGCATTGTATCAATTATCATGGCTGTCCTACTATGTCATTTCTTATTGAAAGTAATTTAAAAAAAAAAAAAAAAAGGAAGGCTCCCTAAAGAGTGTCAGGTTTCTTCATTCTCCCTTACTTCAGAAGGTCGGGAGCTGAAGCGCCCCAGTAAGTATTAAACATGATCACTTTGAGGTGCCGTAGCTCATTAACTGTATGCTGTTCTCTTCCTCTGTGCCCCACAGGTTAGAAGAGTACAAATTTTGAAAAGATTTAGGAAAGCTCATTTGAGATAACTCTTGCAAAGCGGTTGCTATATTGGTTGGCACTTGGTAGAGCTTCAGAATTGCCTCTATTATTTCTGCTCATAACTGCTGATTTTAATATGATCATGGGAATAGCATAACATATTTTCCTGATATCTCAGGGAATGGAAAACTGAAAGGAAAGCATGGCTTAGGACAGAGGAGGTCATCTGCATTCTGCCTATAGCTTAGGGTTGCCTGTCGCTTGTCACAGTGGTGGGGTGACATCTTCAACTCATGTGCCATGGCCTCTGGCCCAGCCAGTTACGCCAGGATGCTGGACCGTGGCAAGAGGTATTTGACTGTGATGTCAGGTGAGTGCTTCGGAAATCCAAAGCATAAGTTTTGCCTAGAGGAATGCAATGACTGGAAATCCGTTTGACCTAATTTCTTGTTAAAAGGAATGTTAACCATTCTCTGTTGAAAGATGCTCACTATCAGACATTGCTGACAGAAGAGAAGGAATAAGTCAGGCCCTAGGGGAGCAAGAGGGGCCACTGAGAAATCATCCAGCAGCAGAACCCAGACTGGCTGTAGCCAAATACTATGCTCGCGTGTGCATGTGTATGTGCACATGCGCACGTATTTACACACACATGCACACACGCATGCATTTACACACACACATGCATGCACACACTGAGTGATATCAAATTTGTTATCCAGATTGAAGTACAAAAGTGCTTAGCCTGAGTCAAATATGATAGCAGTAGAACTGCAGAGATGCCACCCTCATATTTTAGTGGCTCACCTGTCCTTTCTTAAAACCCATTTTTTTTTTTAAATTTAGGGCAGGATCAGCAGGGTCTACAGGGTCTCACTACATAGATCAGACTCATGATTCTTCTGTTTTCAGCCTCCCGAAGTACTGGGATTCCAGGCATGCGCCACCATCCCGTCTCGATCGCTGTCTCAGCGCACCCCAGAGTGGGGCTGGCACAGCACGGCATGCTGGGGACTGAACCCTGGCCACTGTGCTCTGCCTCAGCAGGCGTTTTAATCCGCTGAGCTATCAGACTGGCCCTTAAGACCCATTCTTTGCTCACAAAATACTCCCCTCCATATGCTGACAAGTCTTTTCTAAACTTAAAGATCAATTTCATGTTCTCTTCACCCTTGAAATAAATATTGAACCTTGAGTTGAGTACACAGGGCAAAAACAAAACAAAACAAACAAACAAACAAACAAAAAAAAAACTAAGCGGAGATAAAACAATGTAAAACGGTAGCAACCGATTACCGAGGAGGAGGGGAATGGAGCTAGGGTACCGGGACTGTGCAATGGTTTGTAGACAGTTTGGGTGGAAGTTGGGGTTAGTTTGGATTTCACGAAGCCCTGAAAAACTCAGAGAGGAAATATCACTTAAATCAAAGTGAAATGTTTATCTGTTTTGGACTTCCTGGGGAGTAGGGGCCAAGATGGAGGTGTTTACAGTTGCTGCTCAGTCTCATCGCACGGCTTTCATCTTTGGTTTATGAATCTGCAGGGAGAAGCTGTCCCACCTTCTGAACCAGAGCAGTAAAAAGCCCTTAGCTTTATCACGATCCTAAATACTCACAATCATGATCAGAGAAAAGAGCTGTTCCAGAGATACTCTCAGTGACAAGAAGAACTATTCCCGCTGTGTTTCACTGAGCCATGAACCCACGGCATAAACTCACAGAATTACTGGGGTGGCTGGCTGCCCTCAGATCAAAGAACTCTCCATTTTGGAGATGGTGAGGATTCTTTAGAAGACACTGTCATTAGAAAATGCTCCGAAATCACAGACCATTTCCACATCTTCTCATCATCCATCCGGCTTTATGGTCCGATTGCGGCATCTAGGAGAAAATTACTTTTTTTTTTTTTTTTTCTTCAATGTAGTACTTCGTTCTCTCATCTTACCAGAAACATAGCAAATGTTTCTGATTCACAATCTTTACAGAAATTAGAATGTAATCAATACAGTCTTTACTGGATGGGTTCAAGTGAAATTTCCCGTAATTCTATTTGATGCAGGTTGGTTCAAAGAGATGTTGGCAGAGCTGAGGTGTGTGGTGTCTAGTTTAAAAGGAAGGATGTGTTCGCGACTTCTTTTCCATTGGCTTCATGGATATAGTGGAAGGCACACAACAGATGTTTAAGATCATGAAATGAAAGCTACTTGTCGGGAATAGGAGAGTGCATGCCAGGGGCAGAGGAACCCTTGACACCACCAGGCAAAGCTTCCAGCACTTATGTGCAGCCCAAAATCTTCAGGAGAAGATCGTGTTTTTATCTTCCGTTTTTCTAGTTTTATTGAAGAGAAGTCAGGATAAAATAAATCATACAAATTTAAGTATAAAAATTGATAGTCCTTGGCATATGTAGTAATCCCTACTTAAACCTGTAGGGAATAAGTTCTGAGATTCCTCCTTGAAACCTATACCCTATGTACACTATGCTGCTTCTCATATATGTTTATGACATTAATTAATTTAGAGATTAGGCATAGCAAGAGACAAATAATAGTAATACTAAAGTAGAATAATTTTAACAATACCAGGTATATAAATGTTCTAAGAACATTTGACTGTATATGTACCTGCTTCCTCTTAGTCCAAAGAGAAGTATATTCTTTTCCTTTTTTTTTTTTTTTCTAAGCAACATCAATAGGGAGGTGGGTCATGCCCACACACTGTACTCTGTAGAGCGATTGTGAGGACAATATGCAATATGTCAACTTTCAAAGAAAAGGGGAAAAGAAAAAAATAATAATGTTGATTTAGAGGGTTAATGTTTAATTGTTTGATCAATCTTATATACCTATATGTATTAATCTAAACTGATCTGATGATGAAAATATGTAATATAACCCGTGTTAAATTTAAACAATAAAAAAATAAATGCTCTATACTACAAATATACTACTAATTTTTTTTTTAAATAAAGGCATATGCATATAGTCTTTTTTTTTTTTTTTTTGGGGGGGGGGACCAGGGTTCGAACTCACGACTTTGCACTTGCTCAGCAGACGCTTGTGCCTCGGAGCTATCTCCCCAGCCCCCTGCATATAGTCTTTGTTTTTTTTTTTTTCTGTCTTTTTGAGACAGGATCTCACTATGCAGTTCAGGTTGGCCTTGAGCTCACTTTTGTAGCCCAGGCTGGTCTCAAACTCGCACCAATCCTCCTGCCTCAGCCTCCTGAGTGCTGGGATTACAGGCGTGAGCCACCACGCCCCGCTGTGCATATAGTCTTTGTCTCTCAGAGTATCATATTATGCTGGCCATACCCAGAAGATGGTAATGAGGCAGGAGATAAAGGCGTGGCAAGCTGCCTGCCAGCTGGGCGTGACCTGTTGCCCGCCAGCCCAGACCTGATATAAGAAGAAGGCCTGCTCTGACCCTCCTAGTCATTCACTCAGTTGTCGGGAGGGGGCATTTTCTCCTCCCAAATCCTTTTCTTCAGACCACTTCCTTGTCTTCCTCTTTACCTTAATAAGTGTCTTCTTCATTTGTTCTGTCTATTTCAATAAACCGGAAGGTGAGAGCCTGGAGAGGATCAGTCCTGGGCACCTTCCGCTGAGAGCAATATGCACAGTGCCTCAAGGCAGGGTGTGCTGGGAGCCACAGGAAGCCAGGAAATTGATCAAGTGTGTGTAGGTGGAGCCTGACCTCCATGCCGAAAGCAAACAAGCTACCCCAGTGCTGAGAGAAACATTGTGTCTGATTCAGGCCAGCTATTAGTCAGTAGGCAACCTTGTGCCATTTGTACAAACTTTGCAAAAGTAGAAAGGATCATTTTGTTCTGAGGTGAGTTAGTCTTACCCATCAGGCAGACTAGCAACCACCTAGCCCAGCTTTTCCTCATCTTGTCTATCTTTCTCATTCCTATCACCCTGTCTCCCTGGATAGAATCGTTCGCAGTAAGACCGACAGATCCCTACAAGGATTCACCTCTCAGGTGGCACAGAGGAGGGTGGGGTGAAATTTCCTTGTGCTCCTAAGAATTCAAATTGTTCATTTTCTGGACATTTCCATTTGATAATGTTGGGCCGCCACTGACTTTGGGTAATGACACATGCAGCTACTGTGTAGGGAAAGGTAATTTATTTTTCAACTTTATCTCTGTATCTTACAGCTTTGCTAAACTACTGGTTGCCTCTAAGAACTGTAAAAAATTCTTTAGGACTTTTTGCTGCCAAATCTTGGTTATTGTTTGGTTCTTCTTCTTTTTTTTTTTTTCTCACAATAAATATCTTCGTAGGACCTGCCTGGTACATCCAAGTTATCGTCCAAATTTCTGCATTCTGCCCTTCAGCCAAGTAGCTGTTGGCAGAAAGAAACTTCCCAAGGAAGTTCATGGGCCTCTGAGGAATACCGGGTCTGTCATTCAGGATATTTGACCTAGTACATCTTGTTTCTAAGTATGGAGAAATAAGAGAACTACAAGGCTAGAAATGGCAACAGGACCCTGTCCCCAGGCCTCCTGTCCTATATATGGTGATGCAAGGTTTCTCCCTGGCAAAATATTTTTCTGGATCAAGGGCTGCTTTTTGCCCATGAGGTTTAGTTTGCTTTGGGGCAGCAGTGAATGCCAAGAGTGGATATCTAGAATTAAACTCTCTTCTGACTTTTGTGCACAGAACAAAGGCATGACTAACTGCATCCCTTGTTTGTTATTAGACAAAGCTGTGGTCAGCAGTGATATGAGAACATGAGGGGAGGTGTGCAGCAGGATGGTGCTCGGGGCCCTCTGGCGTTCGGGCCAATCGTGTTACCACCACGCCGCCTATGCCTTGGGTACCCTCCAGAAGGTTCCCTGAGCTACCACATATATTAACCCTTAGAAGTCTACCTTGTCTTCTGTTTTTCTCCAAGGTGGTGACATCCTGAGAAAAATTGGTCATAGAAAATCTCAATGCCTCTATTTTTGCCAGATCAATCCAATGCAGAAGAATGGATAAGAAAAACTGTGCTTGCTATAGACACTCAAATTCAGGGGCTCAAGCAAAACCCAGAACAGACACTGTAACCCTCCCTCCTCTACCAGTGGGGCTTGCTCTTGCCAATTGCCACTGTGCTGATGCCCCGGAGGGATGATCATGGCAGTGAAAGAAAGCAGCTCAGGAGATTGCATAGGAAGCAAATACAGTCTCTATGTCCTCAGATAACTGCAGAGGTCGAGTAAGTCTATCAGCTGTGAATGCTCTTCTTGACACAGATTTATTTTTCAATAAATACTCTTCACTTTTATTGGTACAAAGGCAATTATTGGTACTCTATTGTCAGTGACATAACGCTTGCCCAGGTTAAATCTTTCCATGGCACTCATTAGCCCAATAAAGGACACCCAAAATTTCAAAGCCCTTTCGAATCTGGCTCCAGCGTACCCTAATTCCTGAGCTTTGTGCTGCAACATGACGTCATGGAGCCTGCAATGCTGTGCACCACCGCAGCTGACTGCTCAGGGGCTGAGCTATCATGCGTCTCTCCCCCAGGCCCGCCCCACTATGCTTTCTCTTGTCACTCCCACTTGTTTCTCGCCTTATAACACAATCTCTACTGACAAAAGCCCTGCTCTTATTATCCTGTGTTCAAGCACAAGAGCGTTTTGAAATTTTCTCTGGCCCCTGCCCGGCTAAAAACAACAAGCTTCCTTGCTACTGCCATTTACAGATATTTGCGTCCCCTCCCTTAGCCTTCAAGGACCTGCACGTGTGGACTGCACACTTCGTCCTCATTTCTACTGGAGGGCAGAGCATGTGCTGAGGGCGAGGTAAATATTTGCTGAGTGAGTACAGTGCTGAAAATTATCGAATGTTGTCATGGAAGTTATCTCAGCTGACCCTTTCACCGCTTCTGGGAAGAAGCCAAGTAAGTGGAGAGCACTGCGGTGACTAGAAGCCAGGCTACAGAGGAAGAAGAGCAGCAAGCCGCGTCCATATGGTCTCGAGCAAAGAACAGAACAGCTTCAATCTGCATTTACTGGTTCTGTAAATTTGGGATGATAGGTACAGTAATTATATGAAGGAATCCACACAAAGACCTATCATTATTCCAGAAGAGCCGAACCTAAACAATAACAATCAGGAATAGATAAAAAGGTTAAAGAGCGATAGCACTTTTTAATTATACAATTTACTGAAGATATCAAATGATTTATGCCAAATCACACAGCATGCCAAAGATGGATGGAGACAAGTCGCTGCCTGTCTCCCCTGCCCACAGTGACTTTGTTTGCTGATATTGTCCCGTATTTATTAAGGAGGAAAATGTAATTTAGAGACCCACAGGAGAATTTTATATTGCTTTGTTCATGGAGCTAGCATATCTAAGGTAAGGATAAGAAAATACAGTTTTGGCTGTCTTAATTAATTGTGGCGACCAGAGATATTTTGATAACCAGGTTCTCCAATAGCACTGATTAAATAGTATTATAAAGCATGTATATTTTGAGTTTGTACAATGCCTTTCCCCAGGAAAACATAAGTCTGTCTTTCTCATTTAGTTTTTCAGTGATGCACAGTACCTTGCACTAAGGCATTCATTCAGTAGCTATTTACTGTGGCTGGCTGCATGGCGCCCTTGGGCTGTGTGCACTGAATGAAGCGGCATCCCTTCTTCTGATTCTTAGTCTGGGTGAGGGTCTTGACAACAGTAAGCAGCCACTTAGCCTGAACAACATTGTAATACACGCAGCCCACTGAAGCAGGATCCTGAGGCTTGCTTAGAAATAACAGAGAGAAGTGTGAATTTGGACACCAACTGTGGTTTTCATTATAAGCCAAAGGTCTCCGAATATTTTTAAACACATGCTTTTATTCAGGAAGGACAGTTCAGAGCACTCACACCTAATGCATCTTGAATATATTTTAAAATAAAGTATATACATGTATAACTGATAATGTATTATGCACTGAACTTTTGCCCATTTCATGGTACACCAATTCCATTACACATACATTCTTTCCTTAAAAAAAAAAAAAACGTGCTTAGTATAAGATCTACAAGATCTCACTGCACAGATTGGACTTGTAGGGATCCTCCTGTTTTCAGCCTCCCAAGCGCTGGGATTATAGGCATGTGGGACGGCGCCCAGTCTCAATCACCCTCTGAGTGTGTCCTGGGGGCGGGGCCAGGACAGCATGCAGGGCATCGAACCTGGGTCCCTGCACTCTGCCTAAGCAGGTGCTTTAGTCTGTTGAGCTATCTGGCCAGTCCTCGTACATACATCCTGGAACATGTACATGCAGGAAGAAAACAGCTTTTCTCATACTCTCCCAAATAGCTAACCTTGGAAAGAATGCAAATGTCAATCAACAAAAGAGTGGATAAAAACTTCCGCTGTGTTCTCAAAACAGAGTATTATTCTGCAATAGACAAATGGATTTAGATTTGTGCTGCTTCTAATGTAATTTCAGTTACTGCTATACTCTCTCAAGTAAATGACTGGCTTACAAGAAAATGAAAAAGGTATTAAATAATGGTAAGAGACCAGAAGAAATGCTGTAGGTTGGATCTACTACAATTTTATATATACTTAGATTTCTTCATGTGTGCGTAAAAATGTGTAACTGCTTTTATCATGTTGTATAGGGTTTTATATAAAACAATAGAATCTCATTGTTGCTGCATGCAACAGGAATGAACCTAAACATCATTAAAATGCAAGTTACAAAAGCCAGTAGGTAGGCCATGCCTTTAGTACAAGACCAAGCTGAATGTTATTTCTCAATAACTATCTTCTAATTACAGAAGAAAGATCATTTGCCTTATGCACTCCTCAAAGTGAGGCATCATTGTGTCTCTAGAAGTGAGGCTGGGTCACTATGTGACGACTTGGCGTATCAATTATGTCAATCGATCAGCTTGCTTCAAGTAACACAGAAACCAATCAGTGATTTCAGTTAGACATAGTTAGGCAACTCTGGCCAGATCACACATAAGCTTGAGCAAAGTCCAGAAAGCCCTGCGCTGCCTATCTTAACTTAGCTGGTACAAGAATCCCTGTTACCCCCTCCTCTGGTGAAGGCTCCTGTATTCTGGCTGGTCCCGCCCATCTCCTTTTGGCCCTGGAAGCATTTGGGGGCCTGAACAGAGCAGTTGCCCAGGCCAGCTGTTCTTCTGCAGTGTCTCAGTTGAGGCAGCTTCTCCTTGAGGTCGAGGAGATGTTTTGCACATAAGCAGGAGTCGAGGACTGTGTCATTCCTTCCCTGAGGACCAGCAGGGTTTGCGTCGCTGTCACTTAGCAGTGTATGACGTAGTGCATCAGTGTAAATGCCACGTAATCACTGTATCATTTACCGTTTGTACCACACATCACAATGTTTCTCTCATATCAGTGTTTGGTACTATGTCACTGTTTGTACCATAGTTTAGCCATTGATAGGATTTAGTACTATGCACTTCAGAATTTACTGAATCATTCACTACTTGTGTTATCATCCTGTAGTCTAATAACTACGCATTTGACATTGTTAAAAAGAAAAAAAGAAATAAAAGTCACACACGTGTGGGAGAGGAGACCAGGAGGGAGAGGCAGCAAGAGGGTCCTGATGCTCTAAGAAGCAGGCTGGTGGTGGGCTCCTGGGCACACATTCTGTGATTATCCTATGTATCATTACATGTGCAAATGTGACGTTCATTAGCAAACGCCCACCATTGCATCAGAATGTGTGAGTATAAACATATAGAAGTTTCACTATTTTCTTCCTAAATCTAATACACCCTTTGGGGCTATCCAGAGACAGTTCAATTAGATAATAGGAGTCACCATTCTTTTTCTAGTAGGGAAATGGAAATGAAATGCTCAGATTTCTGATTTCAGAGGAAAATATTTTTAGTAAGATTATAGAGGAGAAACAATCCATGTGACACCTTAAGTCTCTGTCCCAACAGATGGCTCCAGAAACTAATTATGTAAGGCAGACTATTCTATATAAGTTAGAACTATTAAGAATTGGTGAGATGTAAAAGATGTAAGTTATTTAAGATCATTTTTGATTTTCCGGGTTAAACAACTGATGCCATCAACTGAACCGAATACACTAAACGAAGCTAACTGTGGGCTTCAGTGAGAAGACAACAGTATCCTCCAAGAGTCTGAAGCATGGAGATGGCAAAGGAGCAGTTGTTCAGCGCATTTAGAAATCCTTTCTCCAGCTCAGGAGAATGGTGCGATCAGGAAATATAGGACCAAGTGTCCTCAAGACACCCGGATCTGTGTCCACAGAGTTAGAAGAGGTCATCTGAATAGCAGCAGCACAGCTGCGAAGGAGACAACCGCGCTGCAGTCCTGCAGGCTGCCACCTTGAAGAGCCTTGAGGATAAACACCCAGGGTGCAGGCAAGGCCCAAAAACCAAGGGCACAGGGGTGTGGAGCGGCCCCAGATGGGTAGAGTGAAGCAGAAACTGCGACAGGGATACAGAAAGAGCGGGTGAAACCCAAATCTATGACCACAGGGCTGAGGCCCTCTGCACTCACTCTGCCCTCTGCTCCAGCCCTGCCACGCACATCACTCTGCTTGGAACGACTGGCCAAACACTGCGCTCTGTTCTGCACTTATGAAGCGGTTTTTGTCTATGAGGTGCTAGGTAAGGCTCCCCTCTTATGGTTTTTAAAGACTATTGCTCCAAAAATTGGTAATGAAATACCTCATTACTAATGGAAAAGAACAGAAAAAGAAAGAAAGAAAACCCATTTATCACATTACTATTAAGTCTCAGGCCCTGAGACTAGAAACTGTTGATTAGAAAGTGATAATATCTCTCTTTCCCTCCAGGAACTTATAATATTAAACCAAAAATTCACTCAGATATTAATTATAAGCCTGTTTATAGACTAAGACTGACGAGGGAATGACTTTTAAACCAAGGTCAACCTCTACAAATGGAAATGTAATTTTCCTAAGACATTAAAAAGAAAGTATTCTCCTAAAAAAATTGACAAACACTCCTTTATATTGAAGTTCCAAATGATAAATCATGTTAGCCAAGTTAAATACATTAACCTTTGCTAATACATCAGGAATGTGTTTTCAAGATGAAAATGTAATACACTCCAGTTAGTTGTTGTTAAGAAAGAAAAACTTAAAAGCAGAAAGAACTATGATTTTCTTACTATGGTTCTGAAGTATTTAAGTTGCTACAATTGTACTAGGAATAATTACAGCTTTCAAAATGCCTAAATATTTATATTGCTTTATTAGCCTGTTATGAAATTCTAAGAATGTGCAAGGATTTCATTTTTTAACAAATACGTATAGCCTGGGAACTGGGAAATCTAATTCAATTTTTGATTTAAGTAAAACTTCCACTATTTGTTTTGAAATGAGGAAATCCTGCAGACCATAATTTTTTCAGAACTCTCTTTCTCAAGGTACCTGCAAACTTGAGTTTGTAAATTGGCCTAATATGAAGAACAAGAAAACAAAGCTCTGGTCTATTGTAGAAAACATGACATGGAATTTTAAATGATTAATCCAAAGTTATTAAGGTAGCAATAAAGACTAATAGACACAGCTGTGTTTTCACTCATTCTCATATGACGTCCAATCTAAAGGGATTTTTCCTTTTGCCTGCAAGCTACAGAGCCTGTGTGATTTGAAAGAAAAGGGATGAACTCTAAGTAGTCATTCTTTCTATTTATTTCAAATTCACAAACATAAATGAGGCTATGTATAGACTCCCAATAAAAATATGACTTTAACCTTATTCTAGATTTTCCCATTAGTTTTACAACTTAAGCACATTTATGTAAACATCACATGTTTACATGAGAGTAGAAGAATAAACTAATAAAATTAAAATGGGTACTAACTGAAAAACTTGGTAAAATATTGACCGAATAATGAACTGAGCTGTTGGCCACCCTGGTTAATGTCATACTCTGTAACACCCAGCACGATGTAGGAAGTGGCATGGCTTTCACCCCGAGTCAGGTCACCAAGTGGTGTTTATGTAGGAGTGGTGAACTGCGAAATCAGTGAAAAGATAATCCCCCACCAATTCCCAGAAGTCCCGAGAAAGAACTCTTATCTCTGCTAGTTTTTAAATTACTGGCAATAGAAGGAGAAATAAATAATACTTTCAGCTTGCAACTTTATCACCAATATTTTATTTGGTATTTAAAATCTCCAGTAGAAAAAGAAAGAGAAAAGGCATTCACAGGATACCTCTACTTGTGGGGCAGAAAAGTGAATTGGGTGGGGAAGTAAAATTTGAGCGAATGTACTAACTTACCAAGAACAACAGAGGTTCAGTATTTTAACTTGGTTCATAGAAAATAATTCTAAAATTATTAAAAAATATACTGTTTAGCAACCAGCAAGATTGCTCAGTGGATTAAAGTGTCTGCTTAGGAAAGCTTAGGCAACCACAGGGACCATGGTTTGATCCTCAGTACCACATGCTGCGCCAGCACCAGCCCCAGGGCAGGCTGAGCCAGCCATAATGTTAAAGAAAGAAATTTTACTGGGAGATAGCTCAGCAGCATAAACACCTGCGTGATAAGCGCAAGGTCCTGAGTTCGATCCCCAGAACCACCCCCTCAAATATACCGCTTAGTAGGTCAAAAGGCTGTCATCTATATTGACCTGTTTTGTGTCTTTTGATTTTCAGACTTACATTACAGCATTAAGAATCAAGAATGAAGCCAACAGCTCCTCATACCTGGGTGTCCTGCACCTGTCTCTGTATAGTTAAATGCTCCTATGTCACAATCCCTAAGAATCAGCTCAAGTGTCTCCCCTGGAAAGATGGCCTGCACCTCCTTCCTGAACACAGCATAGTATAGTACACACACACACACACACACACACACACACACACACTCTACTTGTGTCCATATGCAGACTAAGGTATACCCTTAGTAACCATAATGGATTCTATTATATTACAGTATATTGACTATTATAAATCTAATATTTGCAATTATTTGCTTAAACATCTGCTTGCTGTGGTTAGATGATAAACTTCTGAAAGGCAGAACTGTATCTTCCCTGTAACTCATACTTAGTGCCTTAGTGGTAATGCTTTAATAGATGCTGATGGAGGAATGGGTGGGTTTGCTGCAATCCTTCACCTCCCAACTCCCTTTCCCTTGCCTCTGTGAAGCGTTGCAGATCCACCCCAGACAGGAACAAATTCCTGTCATCTCTGAGCTCCCACATCATTGTATTTACTTGTTGATTATGGTTGCTATCACTGATTTTCCTGGATTTTATTTAATTTCATCCACACTATCAGAGAAAGATCGTGCCTTCCTCTGCTATCTCTTTTGCTACAAAGCACTGTGCTCTATAGGAGTTTCTCTTGGATAGTCGTTACATTATTTTATCAAAGAGCCAACACTAATGAAAAATTTCTGCAGGGAAGAGATGAATTCAGATTCATTTTCATTGATTCATGGGCCAAGCATATAGCAGATGCCAAATAACCAGGCGCTGGAAGTATAAAGGGGAAGTATAATTATTTGAAAAGCTGAGGCCCTTTTACCATATCTGTTTGTTGTTAATAATCTAGTCCTTAACATGCCCTTGGAGTGAAAAGACAGTAATCCACTTTCAATAGCTAGGATTCACTGCATTTTTTAACCCAAAAATGCTTACATATTCTTAGAAATAATGATTTCAGATGCGGTGATAGCTTTTAGTGCAGAAGTTAGGGAAGTACTAATTTTTAAATTCACTCCCAAGGCCCCCAAGATGTGACAGGACATCTGATCATGGGAATAAATGAGGCAGCCTCGTTTATAGTCGGTGCTTAAAGTCAAAGAATGTTTTCAGTGTTAAAGTCAGTAACAGGATACTTCTAGTTACTGAGAATATTTGTAAAAAATCAAATATTCCTAAATAATAATAATAATAATAATAATAATAATAATAACAATCTGCAGTACTTGAAAACCACATTCTAGACTTTCATCCATCTCTTCACATATTTTCTTATTTATTTCTCTTTAAAACACTATAAATCAAGAGGCTGCAGAGATAGCTCAGTAGAATAAGCATTTGCCTGGCAAGTGTAAGTCCCTAAGTTCAATCCCTGGTTCTTTAAAAACAAACAAATAGCAACAAAAACCCACTATAAATCAAATATTATTAGCTGTTTTCTACAGATGAGACCACTCAAAAATATCCAATAATTCACATGGCATCATTCAGTTGCCATTAGTTACCTGGAAAGAGATAAAGTTACCTCCAAGGACACACTACTCTTTGAAGGGCTAGGGGTAAAATATTGGCTATCCTTGTAGCCCTTATTTTTCTCTAAGTTTTGGTCAGTGAGGACTCAGGACAGAAGAGAACCTGTACTGTAACACCCTATAACTCAGTGGTTTCCAAAATTTTCTGTTCAAAGAGATTACAAAGCTATAGAGGAAAGGGACTGAAAATGTATAGTGTGCCTAAGGAGAGTTGCCTTGTTATGGCTTATGTCTAGTTGTCTCCCCAAAGCCTCATGCAATCATGGGGCAGGGACTTCTAGAGTTAAACTTGACTCATGAGCCACTGAGATTATGTGCTTTAGTACTGATGAAATTATGGATCTGAGTACTGCTGGGAATTATAGGTGTGACCTGAGGTGGATAGGCTAAGACAGAGAGCCTGATGTAATGGGGAGAGAGAGAGAGAGAGAGAGAGAGAGAGAGAGAGAGAGAGAGAGAGAGAGAGACTCATGCTGTTGCCCTCTGGTGCCCTCATTGGTCGGTTGCCTCAGTCACGATTGTTGCTGTCCAGCTACCACGAACTGGATGCTCTCTGCCCTGTTCCACTCAGCCTTGGGCCAGAAGAATATGGGCTGAAACCTCCAGTAACTGTCAGCTAAATAAACCTTTCCTTAATTCATTGTGAGTGTTGGGTATTTGTCCCAGCAACAAGTAAAAAGTAACTAAGACACACGTAGAGAGAAAACATTCTCTCAGGTTTTCACAGACAGCAGACTAGTCAGGCAATGGCCATGACCCATCCAGACAGCTGTCTCTGATAATAGTCCTGCAAAGCACTGTACACGGTGCTGAGGGGATTTGACAGACCTTGGGAGATACAAAAGTTACATGCTCTGTTATACAGGTCTTGCTTTAACTTACCCTTAACCACCCAGGAGAAAAGTTTAACCATGAGGCATAAAATGTAAAGCTAGATTAGTACGCTGAGCTGTAAAAGGCTTAAATCAGCAGTAAAAGGCTTAAATCAACAGCTTCCAACATTACCAGTTTTGCCAATAACCCACTGCGATTATGGAACATTGGACTATGTGTACAACTACTTTCTCTTAGCTCAACGTGAAGAAATTTTTGTACCAATAACAATTAGAAAAATTAGCACGTCTACACCTTGCACTCTATATAACTACTACCAATATGCATTGTATCAGTTATTGGGAATGTACTACTAATGTGTTTTGAAACTGTCACGTTGTTATTGCTTATTAAAAGCAATGAAAGATAAAAACAAACAGACAAACAAAAGGGCACCCTGCTAATGTCCTCCAAGCTAATGATCTTGGCCCACAACTCCAGCCAAGGCTCTGACTAATGTGGACCAGCACAGTTAGCCAGCGGAACCCAGTTCCTTTTCTTTCTTTCACTGTCTTGTGTCTCCGACCATACACATGAGTAATACATGGTATCATCAAGATGTTGCAGCAAAAATAAAGCAAAAGTCCCAAAGTGACTGGCTCCACTTCAGGAATTCAGCAGCTTTTGCTGAGGAAGTGGAGCTTGGCAAAGACGGACTTCTTTTAATCTTCTCTGCTTTCTCACTTGATGGTTCTGCACCAACCCTTTCTGGAAAACTCAGTTTCTCCCTGGTTCGTGCCCATATTAGCACAAGTGGCTTCTTCTTCTTCAGCTTAACTTTGAAAATACCGAACTTTGAAAACACTCGTGGAGGAAGTGTGAAGAGATTGGGCTTCTCTACAGACGCTTGAGGACAGGTCACACACAGCCTCATCTTCCCAAAAATGTGCTCGCATCAACGTGAAGATATAAATAAATGTGATGGTTACATAATTGATTTATCATTTTGAATTATGAAAAGCATGCTTTCTAAAACACTGTCCAGATCATTCCTGACAGAAGCAGCCATAACAACAGAAATAATAAAATTTACACAAGAAACAGTTGCTCAAGTTTATTGCGAGCCATAACGTCCGCTGCCAAGATGATTACTTCCTCTGACCGACCTCCTCAGATCTGGCAACTCTGCGCTCTCTGTCATTGCCTTCCAGAGATACTTTTTGGTCAACAGGATAAAGAGAACCATCTTGTCCAAAGTGCCATCGAAATTGAGAAGGGCATGTATTTCAGAAATGAGAGAAGAGAACTAAGTTCTTCGTGAATCCACGGGATGTCTTGATATTTAGGCCAGTGGACTTGAAGAATCAAATACATCACTGGGCCAAAAGCCACTTAAAATGAAGGTGGGATTCATAAGAGATCTTGGGATCTCCTTATAGGGATTTCACACGTTATGTGACATCAGAGAAACTCTTTTACAAATTCATGATTGATAAGCAAATATACATATTCCTTGACCTCTTCTCATTTAGCCATTCTTATGAAGACCAAGCAGAGACATGTCTCCTTGCTCTTTGTCCATTCTTTCTGCTCAGTTCTAGTGAACAAAAACAGAAATAAATATATTGTTCCAGCACGTGTTGTTATTTAGGCTAATTTATAAATAGAACCTACAGTTGTGGCTTCGTGGGTGGTCGCTGTAGGTTAATCTAATTGATTTTCAGGCAAGCGCTTATGCCGCTGAGCTGTCTCCTGGCCCGCACGAAGTGATTTTCGATGTTGTGCACGGCACATTACAATGTGCCTTCTGTCTTGAGCCCATTGCTTTGTCATCATTATTGTTGCAATTTTTGTCTTTCATCTTGGTTTTACTTAACATGGTATTTTAAAAATAATTGGGACACGTAAGAATATTTTTAGTGAGGAGTTGTATTGCCACAAGGGATAAAAAGATACGTAGGTTTTGCTTCCTGTCTTTCAAGCATTGAGAATATACACACAGAGATTTGCAGAGGTGTTGATAAGAACGATGATTGATGCATGCAAAGAGCTGGGCCTGGGAGTAGAATCTTCCAGAAAGATTCAAAAAAGTCTTTATGGAAGAGGGTTTGTGATATAGGAAGAAACTATTCAAAAGAAAGTGGGAGCAGGGTGGCAAAAGGAAAAAAAAAACTATGAAGAAAGGATGAGACAGAAACAAGGCTTTGTAAATAAGGAGGGGAAACGGGTTTACAGGGAAGGAGGGAGTGGAACAAGAGGTGCCATGTTGCATCATGGACAGGTAAAAATGCCCCATGATGAATGGATTGTTGTATATGCCTGAATTGTACCCCTAAAGTTACTTATAAAACAGAGGGGACAGTAACCAGGTCTTCAGTTTTACCAGACTGCAAGGGGGAAGACCTAGGAAAAGGCATAGCATCAACTCACAAAAATGTATTAACTTTCCTAGGAAAGAGACAAAGCTCAGCATGGTCAGACGGGGAGGCAAAACAACAAGTCTTTATAGAACAAGGCATTATTTTTAAAGTTGCTAGGAAGATAAAAATGTGAGCAAAAGACTTAGAAGCAGTAGCGATCAATATAAATTCAAAATGCCTAAACAGTTGAGGTCACCATGAATTCAAAAACCACATGAGGCACAAGGCCGGTCTCAGAACTGCAGACAGTAGAAGCTGCTGACGTGCATTCGCGGGTGGAAGTCCTGGACAAGCTCCCTTGCCAGTTCTTGGGAGTTTGTTCATAATAATTTGAACAGTTTAACAAAGACTCAGCTTTGCTCCTGGACAAGATTTCCACCCTGGAATTTCAGCCTGAAATATAATTCCAGAATGGAAAAAGTTAAAATTATAGATACTTCATATTAGTGAAAGAAAATAAATTGAGTTGTAATCAGATTGAAGATATGATGGAAAAATTGAGATTGAAACAGTATGCAAAATGCAAGGATTTTTTTTTTCAATTTTTTCAATTGAAAAGTGATACAAACAAAGCCAAATTTAGGAACTTGGAGCAGATCCCTTTAATAAAACATTTCTCTAGATCTTTTCTAGGCATTCTTGATGAGGGAGTGAGGGTTGCTTGTGACATGAACTCAATTCCTGGAAAACAATTATCAATACCAACTTCCCAGGAATACGTATTTCTCCCACCACTAAAGTTCTTTCGATTTTTCTCTTCGCAGTTTTCTATCAACTAAAATCTAGCAATGGTGAAAACTGACAACTAGATAACTGCAACTTGAAAGAGAGTTTTGCAGGGTATAACAGTCGGGGCTGGAATTTGTTTTCTTGCAAGACTTGAAGTATTTTGCTCCGTGCTCTTTTTGACTTGATGGTTTGTAATGTGAAATCGGCTGTTATTCTAATGGGTTTTTCTTGAAATGTGATCGGTTTCTTTTCTCTAGCAGCTTTTAGTATACTGTGCCTGTGCTGAATTTCTGGGATCTTGATTATCATATGTCTGGGTGTGGTTTCAATTGAGTCGATGTTATTTAGAGTTCTACATGCTTCAGTTACCTGAATGTCAAATTTTTTTTCCATATTTAGAAAGTTTTCTGTTATTACTTCTTCACATATTCTTTCTATATCATTTGTACAGACTCCTTTTTTTTCTCATTGATGCCTATTAGTCTTACATTGTTCATCTTTGCATCATCTTGCAGATGTCGAATTATTTTTTTCTTGCATCCTAGTTGTTTTTAAGAGATCTTTTCTTACCTCTTCACTGGCTGTGATAGTGTCTTTAAGATCTGAAAGTTTATTTTCATTTTCACTGAAACAGTTTTGTTAGCTTGTGATTGAGGTTTTAAGTTCTTGTATTGCACTTTGAATCTGCCTTATACATTCTAATACTTTCCTATATTGCTCATTCAAGGATTCCACCATTTTTCTATTCTCTTTATTTTTTATGATTGTCTTTAGAAGCACCTAGTACTTCTTTTATTATAGGAATTATTTCTTTCTTTACTTCAGAAATTATTTCTGATCTGATTTCCTCTATACCCTTCTTCAGTCATTCAGTCATTTTTTTTTTTTTTTTGTCTTTTTGAGACAGAGTCTCACTATGCAGTTATGCAGTTCTGGCTGGCCTTGAGCTCACTTTTGTAGCCCAGGCTGGTCTCGAACTCACACCGATCCTCCTGCCTCAGCCTCCCGAGTGCTGGGATTACAGGCACGTGCCACCACGCCCGGCCCCTGCAGTCATTTCTTTACTTCAGGTGCTATTATTTCAGATGTGTGATTTGCAATTTCTTCTATGCTATTGTCTCCTGTATTTGTTCTGGGTGGGCGTGGGGCCTGACAGTGCATTTTGCTCCTTTTGTTTGTCATTTTGTAGAGCCCTGCCTCTGACCTTTGGTGTAGATCTTTGGTAGAGTCCTTACTTTAGCACCAGGTCTGGATCTACCAAGTTCAAAGTCATCCAGGTGGGTGTGACTTGGGTCTGGCTTCTGAACTCTACTTCTTCCTGTTGCAGCCCTTGGAAGCAAACCCCGACTCTGGCAAGATATTCTGCTTCTGGATCTGCTAGGTGGGTCTTGTCTCCAGTTTTTCTGTAGGGATTGCACCGCAGTTTTCCACCCTGGGCATGCTGGGTCAAATGAGTTTCTGGTGAGCCCAGGGAGGTCTCACTCATGCTTCAAGCCTGAGCTTGATTGCTGGGTCGTTTGAGTTTTAGGTAGGTCCAGGGAGGTTTCACTCATGCCGAGACTTGTTTAATGTGTATATTAGAATGTGACAATATTGTAATCAGAATACAGTATTTTACCTTTCTCTTTTGATGGTTACTCACTGTAAGCATTCTTTTAGCAGTTGAAACAGATCACTCAGGTCAACATGGAGCTCTCAGAAGACTGCCTGAAATATGAACTTGCAAACGGATTGAATCTGAGATTTATTAAAATGTTTATCTGTCAGATAGTCAGTTGGGGATGGCACTCAGCTATAAATCAAAACAAAAAATGGCTTGTATTTGCAACGCAATAAAGATTACCACGTCTTTGCCCAAAGATGGATAAAAAAGAATTGTAATCTCTGTCGTTTGATGCACTCCTTAGTTAACATAAATTTTATGTTGCATGGTTACCCATTCCACTAGGCTGAATACAGTGTGCAGAATTTTAAAAATACCCCCAAGCTGCCTAGCCACGATTCTCCATGGATGTGAATAGACCGCATTGTTATGGCGTATGAATCATGGGTCAGAAAAGAGACATTATCTGGACAGATTTTACCTTAAAAGTAGAGAATTCTGGGGAATTGGTTGAAGATGTCACCTTTGAAGTATAAGGAAGGTGTTACATGCTTCAGTTGGTTTGAAGACGGAGTCCCATGTGAAAATCCCAGAGAGGCTCCTGCTGACAGCCAGCGAAGACACGGCCCCTGCGTCGGGCCTGCAAGCACCAGAAACTGAGCTCTGCGCTTAATAGAAATGACCTTGGGGAAATGTCTGCGACTCCAGATGGAAAATGCAGCCGATTAACACCTTGATTTCATCCTTAAGAGATTCAGATAGAAGAACTCAGCCCAGCCAGGGACATCGGGCTACTGAAATGTGAGATGACCGGGGCGGGGGGGGGGTGTTCAAGACGCTAAACTTGTGGCGATTTGTTAAGCATCCGTGAGGAATTAATGTGTTGAGATGTCCCAACCACTGAGCTCTGGCTTAAGATTTCTGAACTTTCTAGAACTCTGAATATCAGAGTCCTTCAGTTCCAGCTCACTTGAAAGGGGCAGCTTTGAGTTAAAGAAGGTGATATGGGAAGAAAAGGTGTCTTGAAAATAGCCAGATACTTGCTTTTTAATATAAACTTCAAGGGAATGGTTTCAAGAGCCAATAACTTCTCCTTCTTCCAGAGACATATTTGTTTGCATTCAAGTGTATTTTCTTTTCCACAAAACGAATAATGCTAAAATGGCAAAATTTAGGAAATGTTACAAAATGATAAAGGACTCCTATCTGGGAAAAGATCATGTTTTAGTTAATGATCAAACTTAAGAACTTCTTACCACTGGGTAAGGAGGATTTACTGGGAGTTAATTCATTTGTTCAACCAATAATAACTGAACACTTATTTATTTTGGGGCCACTGCTAGACACAGGTGAGGGGGGCTGTAAAGGAGCATAGCTCTGCCTTCCCGGAAGAACATTCACAAACTTGTGGTCCATAAAGGCTGAGAGATAAATAATGTGATTATTGTTAATAAGCTGTTTGCTGAATAGAATGTTGAGGTAAGAAGACATCTTAGAAGAATATAAATGGAAAATACAAGAGCCAATGCCAGCTGGTTAGGGACAGGGTCACCAACAAGTAAACTCCGAATTTAGTCGTGAAAGAGAATACTAGAATAGGTATTGGGGAGCAGGTGCGGTGTTGAGGGCGGAACAAACTTAGCAAAGTCCAAAAAACTACAGAGGGTCCTCGTACATTTCAGGTACTAAAAAGAACAAAGAACAGAAATCAGGACCACACATACGGTGCTAATAAGTTCAGAATTCACCACAACCTCTAATTGATAAAATGTCAATTTGTGCTTTGAAAATCTCTCCTGCTCTAATGTGGAGAATGGATGTGGTGGACAGGATGCTTTGGAGGAGACTAAGTCAACGAGTTGAAAGTAATGAAAAGGCAGAGGCGACAAGAACGTAGGAGAGGAAGTCATAAGATAATGGAGCTAAAAAATGAGATGGATCTGGGAACCCTAGACAGAAAGAACTGGCACCAACGTGGATACGGAGATGAGAGGAACAGGAGGTGGAAATCATCCAAGCTATTGCCAGGATGAGGCCGGGGGAGGAACAGCTTTGGGGAGCAGGTCACCCTGAATGGGGCCACGATAAATGTGTTTTCCAGCCAGCTGGACACAAAGTTGGGAGAACTGAACAGGAAAGAGACTTGGACACTGTCAACATGTTGTTAAGTGCATTATGAGAAGAGCATTTGCTATTAGAAGTTAAGTTCCTGGGGAATGTCAAGAGCAGCTGCTAGGTGACAGGCAATGAGAAAGGGGATGCGTCTGAGACTCTCTTCTGAACTCCAAGAAATTCGCAGGCTCATCCCACTGGAAGTTTCTATCTTCCTTTTCAAGTCTGATTTATTGACTTGCTCTATCCATTGTTTATGAGATATCTTATATTGATTAATTCATTGTAAACCATAAAGCATGTATTTTCAAAGATATAAAAGTTAATCGTTGTTTATTATATTTATGTATCGTTAAAAGTATTGGCTAGTCTTGTTTTCAGTTATGTTTTATTTTATTCTGTATAAACAATAGGAAGTTACTTCTATAATTTAGTTACCACCAGCTAGAGTGAAGGGGAGCTCTTACGCAAAGCACTGATCTTTCAATTTCAGATGAAAGATGGCATTTGGCAGCCAAAGTGAAATCTTAGAATTGGAACATTCTAGAGTCTAGATGTTTACTTCAACACACAGTCAATATGCCCTCTTTTAGAAAGTAGAGCAGAGAAGATCAGCATGGATAGTAGCACAAGTCTTATTTAAAACACTTCAGATATTTTTCTGCAGCCAAACATCCCACTTGCCTTGGTATCAGACTGCATGGGGCAAAAATAAAATCACTGGAAAGTTTTCCAATACAATGAACTCTAATTTGCAAATTGCCCTATAAAATTATGATAATTTACAAAATGTACTGTACAAATATTCACTGAAATAAGTATTTCAGAAAGCCTTGCATATGCAGTATTATTTTAGAAACACTTCAGTTTTATTTTCCGAATTTAGTAAAATCACCTACAGAAATTTCAAGTATTTTCTGACATCTGGATATTATTTGGTTGCTTGTTATTTCTTAGAAATCTATAGCACTTGTTCTTTGGAGTCTTGGATTCCTGTATCTACTACCTTAGTCACATCTTCAGCCTTTATTTATTTATTTTTAATTTAATATTTTTATTATTTAAATTTAACAATGGTTATATTACCTATTTTCATCATCAGATCAGTTTAGATTAATACATATAGGTATATAAGATTCATCAAACAATTAAACATTAACCCTTTTAAATCAACATTACTTTTGTTTTCTTTTTCTTTTCCCCTTTCTTTTTTTTTTTTTTGAAAGTTGACATATTGCATATTGTCCTCACAACTGTTCTACAGAGTACAGTGTGTGGGCATGACCCACCTCCTTATTGATGTTGCTTAGTAAAAAGAAAAGGAAAAGAATATTCTTCTCTTTGGACTGAGAGGAAGCAGATATATACACAGTCAAATGTTCTGCAATTGCAGTGGGCCATCAATGAAGCTTGTAATGTTGAAGGCTATTGAATCTAAGCTTCCTAAAGCTCATCTCACCAATCTAGCTCTGCGTTTCATGCATTGTAATTAAGGATTTTTTTTTTTTTGCTGGGTGGTCAAGGGCAAGTCGAAGCAAGACCTGTATAACAAAACATTCTTTTTTTTTTTTTGTATCTTCCAGGGTCAAATCCCCTCAGGATTAAATTTGGGACCATAGACAGTACTTTGTCGAACTGTTGTTAGTGTCAGCCTTCGGGATGAGTCACGGCCATTGCTTGGCCATTTTGCTTTCTGTGAAAGCCTGAGAGAATGTTTTTCTCTGGGTGACTCTCCTTAGACACACTATAGTTCATTTATCCCTTTCCTCTGAGGTCCCATAATCTCCTTGACCAGAAAATTTACGCTAGTGGTAATAACACTGGTCATGTCCTCCACTGAGCAATAAAAATGCAAATCTAAATGAGTCAGTTGCAAGAAAGAAGAAAAAGATTAGTGAAAGAATAAAACAAAATACATTAAGTAGCTCCTTGCAGGGGCGTTAGGTTAGTGGGGAATGTGCATTCCAGGGAGGAACCTGTGTACTCACGGTACTTCAGCATGGAGACGGGCCAGAAAACCCTTTGTACTTCTTAGGATTTATCTTCTCGCTGTATTTAACTTCTGATTTTTTTTTTTTTTTTTTTGTCTTTTTGAGACAGGGTCTCGCTATGCAGTTGAGGCTGGTCCTGAGCTCACTTTTGTAGCCCAGGCTGGTCTCGAACTCGCA
>PVJA010013965.1:0-19540 GCA_004027025.1 Myocastor coypus | reverse complement strand
TGCCCCTATACACTCTTCTTTTAAAATCTAAGACTCTTATTTTAGCCCAGGCTGGAAGTTGGAAATCAGTATATTCCCTCACTACATAAATGTATGAATGCTGGTTGGCCTCACCCACATGTAACTTAAGTGAGTTTTAACACTATTGTAATAACCTTCGACTCTATTTTTCTGCCCTGTGCTCTCACCTGAAAATGTGATTGTCTCCAGCTTACTGGAAATGCCATCCGGGTGCCCCGTGAGTGCCTCAGACTGAGCCCTTTTCTCAGCCCGCTCATCTTACAATATCAAGATCTCATCACTCAACCAAGCCAGAAATTAGCGATTTCTGGGATTTCCCTCTTCCCTGCTCTCACCAGGAACCAGTTCAGAGCCCTGATGAGTTCATTTCTGTGAGATTGCAGAGATCCCTTCCCCCGTGCCCACCCACGGCACTGCCTTCCTTCAGGAGCACTTCCGGGAATCACCAGAGCCTTCTCAATGGTACATCTTGGCTCCCAATCTTGCTCCCAGGTTCCTTGTGCTCCCAGGTGCTACCAACATTACATTTTACAATTAAAATATAATTATGTTATTTCCAGTTAAAAGTCCTCATCGTGACTTACAAAGAACTATGATGAAGTTGCCTGGTGCCTGATCGCCCTCTGTCGTTCCATATCAATAGATCAATAAGCAAGGAGAGATCAAATAGCTAAGTCCCTGGGTGATAGTAGAACTGCTATTAGCCATCAAGGTGACTAGTCTTCACCAATGATGGGGCAGCAGGAATGGGGGTTGTCTCCCCAGGATTCAGACTTCAGGTGGAAATCTGACTTGTGGATCACTGTGCGGAAGTGTTCCTGTGGGTGCTGGAGCATTTTTCAGCTGAATTGTGCCTAAAAGAAAAATAAACTTTTGAAAAGTTTGAGCTCTTCAATTTTTTTTTGGGGGGGGGGCTTTTTGAGACAGGGTCTTGCTGTACAGTTCAGGCTGGCCTTGAGCTCACTTTTGTAGCCCAGGCTGGTCTCGAACTCTCACCGATCCTCCCACCTCAGCCTCCCGAGTGCTGAGATTACAGGCGTGCGCCACCATGCCCGGCTCAAGCTCTTCAATTTTGATGTGTTGCTCTTGCTGTAGCTCAGCCTGTGCTGACACAAAACGCTTCATGATTTGATCCTCAATTATATATCCAATGTCGTCTTTGACCAGTCTCTAAGCCCTCATATCCATCCTCCGCATGACCACAGCAAGTTGCCTAAAATCCCACGGCTCCGTCGTGCTTTCTCCTGCTGTGTGCCCTTCTCTCCTACCATTCTATTTGCAGCGCATTCCTTCCCCCTCAGGATCACTGCTGTGAAATTCTACTGTTTTTCCGTGTTATGGGTCAAATATGGTGTGCCCCCCGCCACCCCAGAGCCACACCGTGAAGCTCTAGTTTCTCCGAATTTGACTATTTTTGGAGTTAGGGCCTCTAAAGAAGTAATTGAGGCTAAAGGAAGCATTACTATTTTTAGAAGAAAAGGAAATTTGGGCACAAAGAGAGATGTACCAAGGATGGGCAGGCAGGGAGACAGCACGCAGGTGACCGATGGCAAGACGCTTGGAAAATCCTGCTGACTTTTAGCTACTATGAGAACATACATTTCTGCTAAGCCACCTGTGTGCAGTATTTTATTACGGCAGCTCTGGTATCTAATACGGCCCTGGGGGAGGGTTCTTTCTTTCTTCCTTCCTTCCTTCCTTCCTTCCTTCCTTCCTTCCTTCCTTCCTTTCTTTCTTTCTTTCTTTCTTTCCTTCCTTCCTTCTTTCTTTTCTTTTTCTTTCTTTTTTTGAGACAGGGTCTCACTGTGCAGTTCAGGCTGGCTTTGAGCTCACTTTTGTAGCCCAGGCTGGTCTCGAACTCACAATGATCCTCCTGCCTCAGCCTCCCAAGTGCTGGGATTACAGGCGTGCGCCACCACGCCCGGCCTAAGAATCTAACCAAGTTCCTTTTCTCATGTCTAGAAGCTGCTCCTTAGGGATTGATCCTTGTTTGTCTTTCAACCCAATCTTGTCTGTGACATTTTGAGGGAGGCGACTCTGGCTGTTCACCTGGTGCCTTCGTGCCTGGCAATATTTACACAAGTAAGAAATTTCCTCCACAACTCATCGCTGGGCACTAAGTAACTAAGCAGTTGGGTTTTTTTTTTTTTTTTTTTTGCTTTTTTCTTTTTTTGTTTTTTTTCTAGAGTGTGGGGGTCAAAGATGCAGTATCGATTTGGGTACAGGTTTTGATTGTTAGTTTATATTCTTATGTGGGCATCTCTTAGAATTGTAATTTCTCTGGTTTTGCCTGTCCATTGTGATCTGGAAGATAGTGTTAGGGTGTGAGCCCAGATGCGCCCAAAGCTTCGCGCACTCATGACGAGTTTGTGATTCACGGTCTAAGGCTGGGATCATGGATGTGAGCCCTACCCCGCCCTGGCCTGTGTAGCCTGCAAATGGTGAAGGGGAGGCAGAGAGGCTAGGTCACTCACTCCTCTTTTTGCTCTTGCTGCTTTCACTGTCTTCCTCCACCGTGAACAGCTGTCGCACGCTGCAGTGTGGCCGGCTGGTTCTGGACTGAAACCTCCGCAAACTGTGAGCTAAATAAGCCTTTTTGTTCTTTATTTTGGGTGTTGAGTATTTTGTCTGAGCAATGAGAGAAAAGTGACCAAGACAATGGTAAGCACAAGAACAAGGACTCCTGTCAACGGACAGTTGGATTGTGATGTGGGTGAGAGTGAACGCCAGATCTGACTCCAACTAACTCATTCATTCTTTGGGGTGAAGATGAAAGAAGTTAAATGTCTATGTCCTTTGCATGCTTAAAAGCCAGTCACTAAAATGGCAGAATTATGCGGCAATCATATGCAGCGAAAAGAAGAGGCATTTGGCTGAAGAGAGAGACCAACCCAACTGCTGAAGAAATAAAGAGGAAATCGAAGGCCAGTATGGGAGGAGCAGCTGTAACAACAGTTACTTTTTTATTTCCTGATTTAAGTTCTCTCTGAGGCCTATGACCCTCTCTGCTGCAGGGTTTCTTGAACCTCTTATAACCAACTCCAGGTTGCTTCAAGTGAGTTTGAAATGGATTTCTGCTACTTGTAATAAGAGACACTTAATTGGATAGTGCAGTTGGCACCATCATTTTTCATCCTTCAACTTATTCTCCCTTAGCTGCTATAAATATCTTTCTTGAAACCACTTGATTCTCTTCCATGAAGTTCTATGCAGGACCAACTTCAGGGCATTGTTACTACTTCAGGAATGGATTTGTGATCCCAGTGATCCAAAATTTCTATCAGTGATACTTGCTGGAACTACTGAGAAATTATGAGGAGCAACATTACTGTTTTCTCACTGGAGTTGCTGAAATAATAAGAATGAAATCTGGAGCTGCTGGCGGCCATCTTGCCACCACCGGAAGCTGCCATCTTGGGAATGAAGCTGGTACACAGAAGGCACAGCAAAGAACAGGAGCACCCAGATTCTTCCCACATACTTTGAGCACCAAGACCAATCCTTCTGAGGTCCTGGACCTTCAGCAAACAGATAGATACTTAACTCGATTTGTACATCACCCAACATATATATATATATATATATATATATGTATATATATATATATATATATACATATATATATATATATATATTTTAAGATAGCAGATGACATCCTTTTAATTTATTAAATGGTTTATGCTTTTAGCTATCAGTCAAAAGAAGGTTACTTTAAATTAAAAAAGAAATAAATCCAACTTCTTAAATCTGGCTTGAGCTTTCTTTTAGTATTTTTGACTCAAAATTTCAGATGAATGTGAATGGCATTGCTTTGTATGTTTCTGAATGAAGTTTTATTATATATACCTGGCACGAGTGTCTCACACTGTGTCTGAAATAGAGTAGATTCTCAGGCATGAAGGAAAAAGACAGATGCTGCTGCTCTTGCCTTTTTAGATGTGTCTTTTTATAGCCCACCTGTTTATCAGAACGTTCTGCCCAATCAGTGCTTGTCATTGCTAATCAGTGGATCCTCATCGGAGAGACAAGATGAAAAGCTCTTTTCGGTCCTTTCTGTTCTTTGCCAAAAAGAATCCTGGCTTACTTGCTGCTAAACTGTCAGTTGTAGGAGGCAAATTAGTTCTTTCCAAAGGATAGTTAGACATTTTTTATAAGTTTCTACGGAGATCATTAGAGGTTAAGAAAGGAGATTACCAAAGAGAGTGGCTTCCCCCGAAGATTCACCAACAAGAAAATACGTGGTCGAAAAATAGTCAACCAGTTGCGACATCTGTCCACCCATCATGTTATATACTAAGACATCGCTTCTTCTTAAGGTGAACAGTCCACTTTTACAACTTTTCATGTGAAGAAGCGCAATGAGGTCCAGTAGTACTCCATGTCCCAGCATGCCTCCAACCATGGAGCACCACATCGTGAGCAATATATATCTAGCCATGGTTTCTGGTTGTCACTATTATACAAACTGCCCCCCCCCCCAGTGTATAGAAGACAACTAACACTGTTTGTGGTGGACTGGTTGATATTAAAGTTTCCAGAACAACGAAGATAGCACAGAACATTAATATAAAACAAGGTGTCTTGGTTTAGGTTCTTAAGATACTTACATAAGTATGCCTTGGTATAAAGATAAAGCAGTTTAGTTGCTCTATTCAGTTTAACTTTTCTTATACCGTGTGAAGAATTTTTATAGGTAAAGAACTCAGCATAAAGAGTGTAAATAATTTGAATAAAGTCACAGCTGCTGACAGCTCATATATCCACCAATGCCTGACTTCAAAACTTGGTCTAATGTTCATGCAACTAAATTTATGTTATCATTCTGCGATATAACTCTTGTATTTTCAGAGCTGAAAAGCAAACTACAGATGAGCTCTTCTAACCTGGAGAGATGCGCAACAGAGAGACATGAAGTTGGCCTAAGATAATACACCCTAGCTCCCAGAGCAGTGGCTTACACGATATTGCAGCTGTGTGAAAAGCCACATCTGAGAGTCTTTGTCCTCCTTTAAATTTGTGAGGATGTGGCCTTTGTCACTTCTGCCTCCATGCAGATTCAGACTGTGCTCCACCTATTGGTGGCATCTATGCATATGATATCCAGAGAAAGTAACTAATGGTTTAAATTGGGGTGCGTGCCAACAACTTGGAGTGATGGGGGTCACAGATCTCATCAAATTAATATAACTTGACTTGGCATAAGTAAACTATTTTTTAACAAAATAATGTACACTTTTGTACATTGGTGAGACCGAGCAGGTCTAGCTATGCCTTGTAAAAAATTTACTTCATCTGGAATTAAAAAGCAAAGTTATAAAGTAGTAATTTTTAAACAAAAACATCATCATCATCATTTGAAATCCCTAGCTTATGAAAGTGAATCATGAAAAGATATAGTAGCTCTTAAAAAAAATTCACTTTCTGATGTACATGGAAAGGACATTTTTTGTTGTGCAGAGAGGAGCGATGCTATAGATGAACTCTCTAGAATTCCTTAGGCTCTGACTAAAATTTCTGCTGAGATTTACCATTATCGATTCCTCAAGACTTGAAACTGCTAAATATCACTGAGCTAAGATGAAGGTGGACTTGATAGTGTAAAACTGGAGACTTTAAGTGTACAGGAAGCACTGCCAAGGGTCTTAGGTAAGGGAGATTCCAGGATGACCTTCAGTTGATGCTATGATTTCCAGTGACAAGGAAGCTAATGTTCAGTGAAAGGTAAGACACCTTGAAGTAGTGTTGATATTGCTCTTTTTACTCTGTTCCCAGGGGATAGTCCAGAGAGCTCGCCCATTTGAAAAGTCTGGTACCTCTGACTCACCATATACATACGTTCAGAACACACACTGTGTATGTACTTGGCTAGGAGCTTGAGTGCTGAGCTCACATAATAGATTTAAGTCCTAGTTTCTACCCTGTATTGCTGTTAAGATTGTTTAGAGTTACCATTTCCTGGTTTACTTATTATACACTGGGTTGGCAATTTCTCTCAGCCAGGCGTGATTGGAAGCTCTCTGTGCTTTTAACCTGAAGAACAAATACGTAACATTATCACTTCTAGTCTACAAATGAGCACATGGGTGGCTAAGAATAAATGCAGGGAGAGAGCAACTGAGATGGTAAGTAGCAGAAGCCAGAACCAGTTTGGTTTCAGAGTGTGTACTTTTTAGCATTATTTTACTACCATTTAAAACTATGACACATAACCGAATAATTGTGCTTCCCCCTCACTATGCGAAGCTTACCTGAGATAATCCACATAACAACGGCCTCTGCTAGCAGTAAGCCAGCTTGTGGAGTGGGCTGCTTGGGCCCATCAGTCTGGTACATCTGGTAGACTTGCACGGGCCAACAGAGACCAGAAAAGCCAGACATTCTGGTCCCACCGTGGTAAAATGGCCTCCAGCAACCCACCTGACCAGCTCAGTTTGCACACCTGGACTTCTTCTACCAGTTTTCCACTTGATAGTGCTTTTTCCAGTGGACCTGTGGCCCAGACTGAACCTCCAGCTCTGCTGTTTGGGGTCCTTACACGCCGGTTTCACTCCAGGAGGTGGGTGTACATGGTCCCAGGCCTTAGGGTCCCAGTCCTGCGCGCTTTATTTTCCCTGGGTGATTCCTCCTTTTCGTGTCCTTGAGCGTCAATGACTCCTATCATTCTAGGTGTAATGATGTAAGAGGGTTTCTGTGACGTGAAATAGCCTTGTCAATTAGAAAAGAAACATACTCAAGTATCCCAGCCTGTGTCTGGACCTTGGCGTCCACGTCCTTTTCCTTTGGGAAGCCAGCTCTTAGTCCTGTGCCTGGGTTTTCTTGTTGGTGATAACAATTCTAAATTCTTATTCCTAAAGTCACTGTTAGAATTTAGCACTACATAAATAGCACCATTGTTAAGCTAAAGTAGCTCCCTGACCAATTTCCTGTCACCTTCTTAAAGTAAGGGGGCAGGAGCTCCATGTGCCTAGAAAGATAACTCAGGTTAACTTGTGCTTTAAGCAAGGAGCACACTCAGGCTCTTCTGCTGCTCTAGACTGGGTGCTGGGCTTTGCTTAAATTGCTCCAATCCATTCAAGCTGATGGTATCCAAGCTGAATACTCGCAGCTAAAATTTGCTGCATGACCCAAGCTAGAGACCTCAGTACATACCACTTACTTGTTTGCTTGTCTCTGCATACATATTCTAAAAATTTCAAATTACGTATTCTATGCCCTGTCTTATTTTGACAAGATGCATGATCACTTATGCTTGGCAATCACAAGGAACAAATTATTATTATTATTATTTTTTTTTTAAATTTCCCCTAGTAGTCAAAACAGCTTAAGTGCCAGAGAGCACTGTCAGGGATTTCATGAGTGTGTTAAGAGCCAGTAAAGAACTCTGTGTTCCTTGAACATCTTAGAAAGAACCTGTACCACACTTCCCTGCCTGGGGCAGCCAGCAGCCGATATCACGGGAAGCAGTGCTCTGTGAAACTGAAACAGAGCCTTTGGGCTTTGGATCTTGCTGTCCATTTGAAAATGGCTGTGTAATGACTTAGTCATTTTTGGGATGCTTCTAGAAAATGGAGTGAAGTAATCCAACCACAGACACCTGAGGCTTTCTGGGTCACTAGTTTTGCAGGTATATTTGGTTAGTCTTTGTCATAGTTCATCCCTTGTACAGGACTCATTAAAATTATACCAGAATATGTCTCACTTAAACAGGTTTGGTGAGAACTGAGAAAGAAGAATCATCGGGGTCCTTTAATCTGAATTGGGAATAATTTCTCTCATCTGCCTGTACAGTCTTACTGTGATGAAGTTATAGTTCAAGGGACTAAAAATTGAAGTGAATGCTCTGATCTTGGTCAAATTGAGATCTATTAAGGGCCAACGAGATAGTTCAGCAGACTAAGCTCCTGCAGAGGCAAGTTCAGGAACCAGACACACCAGATTTATAGTAACAAGTAGCTCACACCACATGTTGTGCCAGCCCCACCCCCGGGTACACTAAGCCAGTGACCCAGTCTGGACATGATGTTGCATGGCTGGATTCCCAGTGCTGGGGAGGCTGGAAACAGAAGAATTACTGCGAGTTTGAGCTATGTAATGAGACCCTGCACAGAAAATATAAAATAAATAAATAAAATTGAGATCAATTAAGTGGGATTTATAAACTATTTGCTATAGTGACTAAATTTTCAAGATGATAATGCTTCTATAAAAACTCATACAAGGTCCTGAGTTTAATCCCCAGTAGCATAAAAAAAAGAGCTCATAAATTTTCATCAATCTGCAGCATGCATAATAGATTCATTTCTCAAGTGCTGGGTAGAAAGCACCAGAATGGGTCCTTAATATTTTCTATCTCAAGATAAATACACTTCCTGAAAAGATCTCTATGTATGTTCTCGACAGAGAGGGAAATTCCGGAGAAAGACAATAGAGAAGCCACGAAAGCAAAATGCCAGCCCCTGTTTGACAGTCATCCAAATATATTATTCTAAAATATCATTTTTCTGTTTCCTAAGTGTCAGTGACAGGTATCCCAAGTTACTGGCATCCTTTGATAAAACTCAGCCTGGTATGGCCGGGTGCCACTCACCAGACTGGCGTCGAGTTTAGCTTTCACGGGAGGAGCCTGAACCCACCTTGCTCCTATCAGCCCTTCTATTGCTGTGGATTGCTTGCTCCCCTCAAGTAACCCTTAACACAAATGACTTTAAAAAGCATTAATGAGAAGATATCTGTCGAAGGCTGGGTTAAAATATTTATTAGAATTAAATACTGAAATAAGTACAAATGCGTGTTTTGCTTTTTCTACAGAGTTCTTTTGTCTCTCCCTTTGTAGGGTAAAGGCTACAGGGAAAATTCTCACTGTGAGAGAGACAGTTGCATATTGATCACACACACACACACATGCACACACACACACACACACACACACACACACGTATGGATAAAAGATTTTAAAAACATATTTCTCACAAAGCACTGAAAGTCTGGTGCCCTAGAGCACTCGGCTGTCCTGACCCTCCTCTCCCAGAACACACTGAACAGCCTAAGTCCCTGGGGTTAAAGTGTCTTCCTTACGTCATAATTTTCAGCGCGCACAGTTCAGTCCTCCCTTCTCCCTACAGCTGGAACTGCTCGCTAGGGTTGAATGACACAGTTGAGGCTGGCAGTGACCCCAGCACCAGAATGTTTGGGTGGGAAAGGAAGACTGCTCCACATAAGAGCAGCAGCAAGTGCGAGGCAAGCGGCGTCCAAGAGTCTTTTCAAAAGAAGCAAGAAGAATGAGCAATCAAGGTCATGGGGGATTTTGTAACTCTTGTGATAAAGTTTGGAAACCAGTGATGGGAAGCGTTAAATTTTTTAAAAGTCCAGCACATGTCTACTGGGCTTCTTTGCTTGTCGGCAGATGATCACCTGGAGAGACACTGCTGTAAGGGGCTGAAAGGTCTGGATGTCCCAGAGCAAAGCCATTCAGTACAACTCTGTGTTTTGCCCAATATAGCCACCACCAGTCATGCGTGGCTACTTGGAATTTGAAATATGTCCAGTTCAGTGACCATAGCAAGTGCCTTTAGGGCGGTGGATGGTGGAAGAAAACAGAAATAGGTTAGTTAGGGCTTCGACGCTGAGCATATGCACAGAATATCAACACTCCTCCTGATGATTTGCTGTTTATGGGTTTCCCTCTCAAAGGTTTATTTCAGATAGATGGCATAAAAGAAAGGGACAAATTAGCACATATTTTTCAAAGGCAACATGCAGTGCAGTACCAAGGTTGTGGCCAAGTTTGGCAGCAGAAGGACATACCAGCTCTACCGCGTGCTTTGCCCCAGTCCCACAGCAAATTCCAGCACCAACTGTCAGGAATTAAGAGGCAAGGGCAGGCATGTAAAAGAGTTAGAAAAGTTGTTCAGCCTCTCATTAATTACGGTGGTTTTAGAAGGCCAAGGCTGTGGTTCCCATGGGTTGACCTTCACTGGTCTCCAAAGAGAAGTGGCCTGAAGTGGACACTATTGTTTAAGAAGGTTTAACTCACAAAGGGCAAAGCTATGACCCTTAGAAGGTCTTTCTTCTTTTGCATCAATTGGTATCCACTAGTTAATATTTCTCACTCTATAATAGAAACTGTATACGTAAAATTTTTTTGAGAACCATGAGGATTTTCCTTAACATGAAGACTTCTGATGATTTAGACTCGTAAACAAATAGGCTGATTTAGGTAATTTTTCTGGAAGAATTGAGTCAGGAGTATTGGGGCTAATGTCTTCACTTTGGGTCATGCTGCTAGTTATTAAATTGGGGAAATAATTTTGCACAACCTTTAAGGCAAGAGGAGGAACCCTATTGACAATAAACACATGTAAAAGAGCAAAATAGACAAGCGATGGCATATTTTATTCTGAGTTCCTGTTTCACGTTGAGCTAAAATTGAGGTAAGTGTCACAGTGGCGGTTCATCTTTCAGACACAACACCTGATAATAAATTCTAAGGTTCTGTGTTATGCCTTAAATTTATTTTTTCCTTTGAAAATGAAAACAGTACTGATCAGCCTATGCTTCATTTGTCCAAAAGATACTAAATATTAACCATCCATTGTAAGCTTAATGTTTCTCCTTTCATCTTAATCTTACTTTTTTATGTTGTTCAAAACAAACTAGGAGATGCTGCAAGACCTACGGAAGAGCCAATGAGAAGCAAGTACTTATTGGCTGATTAGAAATTTCCAAGTGTGCTAGAAAAACGTCGCACAAGGGCCTGAGTGTCATTCAAAACAGCAAAGTTATGCTGAAAGATGAGTCGATCGAAGCCAGAAGCAGAGTCCTCTGTTCTACACTACCTCAGCATCTTCTGCCTCTGAGGTTAGATTTCTAGGACATGTGCCTGTGGTGGGATACGACCAACACCCTGGCGGCAGGGAAACACAGGCTATGAGAGGTAGGCCTGACTGACCATCAGGGGCACAGAGAGGGAAAGAATAGAAATGTTCACTGAGCTCCATCTCGACCCTTGAACGTGCACTAAACAGACTCACACCTCCCAGCAACTTCTATACCCATTACTTAAATATTACTTTAGCACCTTGCTGTGGTTTCTATCTAGTTGTCCCCGCAAGGCCACATGCAGTCATGGGCTGGCTTCTAGAGTTGGTGATAAATTCATGATCCAATGCTAGGATTGTGGATATGAGTGCCCTAGGGGCACTCTAGATACTCTACGTACAAATGGGAACAGAGGCTTGTTAGCGGCCATGCTGCAGCCTCTCCCTATGCTCTTTGCTGTCTTTCTCCACCTCGAACTGCTGCCCTGAGCCGTGTGCCTTGGAGCCAGGTGAGTATAGACTGAAAGCTCCAAAAACTGGGAGTTAAGTAATCTTTTCTTTCTTAATTTTGGCTGTCAGGTATTTGGTCCCTGCAGTGAGTGAAGAGTAACAGAGACACACTTTCAATGCAACAGGCACTGTTCCTGGTATATTCTAGTAAGAACCAGAAAATAGGGCAAATTGTTAAATTTTTAAAAATCATATTACAATAAAAGACACATTGGCAAGATGGGATGGGCGTCATCTAAGGGGAGCATTTTGAATATTTTGAGGGCAATTAATGGCAATGTGTCTTTTATTATAATAAAATTTTTAAATACAATATTCACCATATTTATTCATTATCTGTGACCTAATGTTTACAATGATGTTTTTGTCAAATGAAAACATTCCAGGGTATCTTCATCCACCTAATTCACCAGACCTGGCACCTCGGGATGGCTGGCTCTTCTCTGAGGTCAAAATGACCACAAAATATAAGCACTTTGAATCTGTGCCAGACACTGAGTCACCCATCATAACAGTACCACTAAGGCCACTCAGGAAAGACGGCTTTCCACATGAAAGTAGAAAGATCAATGACGTAAGCAGCGTGTTCAGAATTGAAGAGGGCGAATAACAATGTGTTCCTTATCATAATACTTTCTTTCTAAAATTTAAACACACTCCAGTGTTTTTACTTCTATCTCCCCTTGTGCTACAGATAGAAAGACCAAGGAAGAGGGCTTTGCAAAGCATTTGTTAACCAAAGCAAGAAGTGAAGATGTCATGTGTAGGATACTAATCTTCACTGTATCGTTCCAGGTTTTTAGTCTATGTGCTGCTGAGGCAGAAACATTGCGTGTAGGACATAGGAAAGCACTTGGACACACCTACAAAGGGCCCATCGTGGGAGACAGCTTTACACTGGGAGAATAATGAATGGGGTGGGGGCAAAGGGAGCGGTACGGAGAGTACTAGGAGTGGTCTAGCTGAGAGAAGAGTCCAGCATGGATTAGGAGTATTAGAGATGAAGAGACTCAGGCGGCACCAAGGCACGATCCCTGAGCAGAGGCACGCGTATCGGGCTTGCCATATTTACTTCTCAGTATCCACACATGAAAAATACCCTGTAAGGAATTAAGAAATTAAATCTCTTTCAGCGACTTTGGGATGCCTAAGGAACTCTTTTTCCTTTTAAAGTTCTTCTCCTGCAAGACACTTCCTATCATATCAATCCGAGGTCCATGTCAGCAAATAAATTCCTGAAAGTAGAAGTTTTTGCCAGTCTGATGACTTTGAAGAGAATATATTACAGTAACCCACTCAGCTTACTGGTTTTCAGCTCACAAATCCAGAACTTTATGTGATTGAAAGCTGTCAAATCCCATAAGCACCCAGGTTCATTTTTTCTGCACAAAATGTCAAGACGTTCTTGTATTTCTTCCAGAAGTGCGCCGTATCCTTGCCGTGCCCATCGAAAATTTTCCATTGAGTAACGGGGCAGTGCTAGCCGCTCTGTGCCACGAACTGCTCTCACTATAAGTCTAAATTGGTAGTTTCAAGGGGCCAACTTGGTTTTTCAGCTTTGTTAAAAATATGCCCTCATCAACCCATGTCTAAATCAGTCCTGGAGGCTAACAGTCCCCCACCGTGCCTAGTCATTCATGTGAAAGCCCTAACACAGGCAGGGTATGATGGCACCCATCTGTAATCTCAGAACTCTGGAAGGCTGAAGCAGGAGATCTCCAAAAGTGGAGCTCAGCTTGGGCAATTTAGAGATTTAAGAACACCTGGTCTCTAGGTCAGAAAAGTAAATGAAAAAATGCAGGGAATAGGTTAAATGCAGAGAAAAAAACAATTACCAAGCTTTGGAGTTACAAACTGAAGCAGAAGAAACACTCTCTTTTTTTCAACTCAGCACTTCCGCTGTCGCTTGCTTCATTTTAATTCCGTCTTCACTGCGGAGACGACGGAGCACTTATCAGAGCTGCTCACCAGCACCCACTTCCCTCCTTTCTCAGGAGGCGGTAGGGTTGGACTCCCACAGCGTGGACTTCCACTTCCGGTTAGTGGGGCCTAGGCCTTGGGCTGGAGCCATTCTAGCTGCTGCACTGAGGTCTAACCTTGTGTCAAGACTTCCTTCTCTGGGTTCTGATGAGGACCATGCGCAGCTGAGCCCCGCTGCCTGACTCCCAGTGCAGGCTCTGTGAGGGCGAAAGGACTCTGTCAAGCTATGAACTTCTGCAGGGTGTTGTGGTGTTTATTGCAGCAGCAGCGGCTGCTTTCTAACCTCTGCTCCTTGACTTGTACGCACGGCTTCCTTCTTATTCTTGACATGAAAGGCAGCAGCACAGATCTCCAAGCAAAGGAAAGACGAGAGATAACAGAGTTGGACGAAAGTGAAAAGACGAGAGCCCGCTGGACTTGGTTCTAATACTGTCTTTCGTATGACTCTGTCTGGCTTCTTTTTCTCCTCCATACTCTGGGGCAGCATTTAGGAAAGGTTTTATGAGGCTTCCTTTATGAGGTTGCCAGAGGCTGCTGCTAAGAGTGCAGCTATTTTGGCAGGGTCTCGAAGGGCCCAGAAGGGACTGGCAGTACTAGCGCGGCGGTGCGATTGCACTATTCTGTAGAAAATTTAGAGAGAGCCTTCACCTTTTGGGTCGTCACTGCAGAACACAGAACTAGAGACCTGAGCTTTTAACTCGCGAACCCGAATTTACCCAGGCAGTGACTCCTAAGTGTGCATCCCAGACCACGGCTTCTGCCTTCAGCCCTGGCAGCCTCTCCCTGACAGTTCCTTTGTGTCTAGTGTCTAGAGAAACTAATTTTGAACTGTCTCAAGACACCATGGTGGCGGTGGAAAATTGTGTTTTCTTTATTTATCAAATAACTAAAAAAGGAGAGAACTGATATCTGAGAGGAGGAAACAAAGTTACAAAGGTGTTCTTGAAAATTAAGGTGTTCTTGAAATTATTAAGGTGCGGCCTCCTGGAGGGTCATGGATGCTCTTTTAAGAGCATTTTCATTACTGCCCACGGGAGCGAAGATACAGAAACGGAAAAGTGTGCTGCGTTTTCAAACAGCAGCATTGCTTGAAGAGACAATAATAGTCTTTTTTTAATGACCAACCTAATGTGTAACATCCTATAATAGAGTGGATTAAGTTCATTAAGCCCACAGTTGTGAGTGGGCTTCCAGTTTTTCATATTTGAAATGGAAATTTGCAGCCATAATTTCATAGAAAAATGTATAAAAAGCATCTATCTATTGTAATTTTTTTAAAAAAAGATGTTATTTCCCATTGCCTCCAGCATAGTATAGATTCTATAGTTCCAGAAACTCTGCTTTTTATTCCCGTTATGTGGTCAAATGAATTTTAGTACTTGAAGACAGGAAGAGAAAAGAAAAAGGGAAAGAGAGAGAGAGAAGAAAGAAAAGAGGAGAAAAGGAAAAGGAGAACAAAGGAACGGGAGGAAGGAGGGAAGGGCAAAGGATGGAGGAGGGAGGGAGCGAGGGAGGGTGGAGAAACACCCGGGAAGGTAAGCAGTGTTAACATCACATGGGGGCGCGCCTCCTCTTTGGAAGAATGTGATGTTTTTCTCTTGGCAGAGAGTGGAAGCAGAGTTCTCTTTCCATGTCCTTTCCTCCAATCAAGACACAAGAAATAGTAAAAATGTACAACCCTAGAAACTGGTGATTCGTTCTGGAAGCAGAATATTTTGCTTGAAAGATTTTCGGCTATTCGCTCTTACTATGTATTCAAGGGTGGGGTCGTGGCAAAAGTGTATTTTAGAGCCCAAAGTGTTATTGCTCCACACAATTGTTCATTTGTTTTTCAGACAGCCAACCAGATGTGTAACGTAAACCTGATTAAAAAAAAAGAGTTTCCCAACATCCAGTGCAGGGTGGGTCCTAGCTGGACGCTTGCTGTCTATGGCATCCCTGAGAGTTCTTTGTTTCTTGCCCACAAGCTCTTTCACAGTTTGGGGTAGCTGCCTCCACAGTGGGAGAAGGTTCTTTTATGATGTTCAGATCCGAGTGAAGTGCAAACTTGCCCCCTCTGTGTCTTACAACCACGGGTGTATAAAGAGCTACGCTAAATGTAGCTACTTCAAATTAGTCTAGTGGGGGCCGTCTCGAAAAAGTTATTTGTCCAGTTTTGTGCCAGATTAGTGTCAGCTGGGTGTTGGGCAAATCACGCTGTGACTGAGAAAACAGCAAGACTGTTGATACCAGAAGGGCTCCAGAAACGTACTTGCCGTGTCATTATTTTTCCAAAGACCGTTGCGTAACTTCCTAGAACACAAGTCCGCGTCCTTTCAACCAGCCCACTCTCTTTGCTCAAAATGTGGGGTGGGGGGCACGTGCATACGGTGACGAAATGCAGATGGCAGCCCGGGGCATTCTCCTGACACCAACAGAATGCCAGGTGAACAGCGTGTGCCACAGGAGCAATCACACAGGAACTGTGTGATTATCACGGCCCTCGGAGGCTCCGTGCGCGGAGACCAATCGCCATCGACAGCCAGATTGGGAAAATAAAGGGAACAGGAGAGGCACTTGACCCAGAACTCAAGATGAGACTCTCAGCCAGGAATCAATCAGAATAGAACTGGGCGTTACGCTCTTCTGAAAGTTTTCCTGTGGATGGGTACATTAAAATCCTCGCCTAAGCTTGTCTGTTTTGAAAATGATAGCAGAACCACTGATAATTACTTTTCGTCTTCAGTAAGATCACCTCACAGCGTTTGAATGCCCTCTCATATAGACGGTTTGTACATCCATAAATATCTTGTTTTTCAAGGTGTGGCATCTGGTTTCCCTTCAGCCTCCAGCCCCTAGAAGAGTACGTGGCCCTGACTTGGAAACTTGTTTGGAGAAATTTACTAAGAGCAGCAAAATCAACCTAAGTTGAGACCCTAGTAAGAATCTCATAACCTCTGTTCCATCTCACATTGACTTTGTTTGCTAAACCTTGATTTGTAAACTAGGAAAAATATCTTTCGTACCCTTTGCCTTATTAAATTTGTAATACTTCTTTTTTTAAGGGGAAGCTTTCAGATATTTCCAGGTCACAAATATCACTTGTGAATTGACTTTCTTAATTGTTGCCAGGGCTGCCCTGTGCCCTTGAGATATATTCCTCATTTCTAAAGCCATTAAATCTGTCAAGCAATCGCGTGGCAGTTCTTACGATCTTCGACTGCAGTTGGCTCCATCTCCAAACCAGCCAACTATTCAGTTGTGAAATAAAATTTCCTCCAAGATTCTGAGGTTGAAGCTCTAACTCCCTGTCCCTCAGAATGTGAAGCTATTTATTTGAAAACATGGTCATTGTGGTTAAGACGAGCTAGGGCAGGATGCTAAGCCAGGATAACTGGTGTCCTTATAAATGAAAAAAAAGTGTGGTCCACAGTGACTTGGGGACACACTGCATGAACATGGAGACTGAGACAGGACAATGCGTCTGTGCATGAGCCCAGGAGCACCAAGGTGGACCGATAAGCCTCACGAGGCTAAGAGTGAAGAGGCACAGAACAGACTTTCCCTTCCGGTGCAGTGGAAGGAATCGGATGGCTAGCACCTAGGTCTTGGCCTCAGAGGTAATAAATTTCTCATGTTTAAACAATACAGTGTGTGGAACTTTTCATGGCAGCCTCTGAAAACTAATACTGGCGCATCTTCTCTGCAGTGTCACTATAACCGCATTGGCTGGTAGTGGTTTTCTTTTTATCACTGCTCCTGTACACAGAGTGAAAATACAAGCATATCAGCAACTGCAGCAGTTAGCACTTAAAATACAGGCTGCCTAAAGCATGGCAAATGTCATTAATTATTACCTTACCCTTCCAAAGGGCTAAGAGAAGGAGGGATGGAGGGAGAGAGCACGCAGCTGAAATCTTCCCTTAGAAGAGAGCTAGAGCAGACCTCTGGATTCACTCTAATATTCAAAACCACGTTGACAGAACACGACCAGATAGAGCCAATGAGCAATCGGGCAATGTCTTTGAAGGAATTATGCAACTCAGACGAGCACAAGTGAGAAAAGGGAATAACAAAGCCATTCAGGATCAGGAAGGAGAAAGGGGAGTGGTCCCAACCCAGTGGGAAATTAAACAGGATCTGCGGAATTAAGCTCTTGCTTAGAAAATGAAGAAGAAAGCAGTGATGTCAAGGAAAGCGCAGGGCCTTGTAGTAGATTTAGGTCTAGACTTTCCTAGTCCTGGAGACCCTGAGGAAGAAGTTTCCTAGTCTTGCAGGTATGTTCGCAGGTATCCACCTTTCTGGGGCTCAGTGTAGTTTTCAAACTTTGGTGTGCACAAGAATTTTCTCTCAGACACGGGTTGCTGCGGTCCACCCCTCCCGCTAAGTTTTGGGTTTAGCAGGTCTGGGTTAGAGCTAAGACTCTGTACGTCTAGCAGATTCCCAGTGGCTGATGCTGCTGGTCTGGAATGACCCCCGAGCAAGTGCTGGACTATGTGCAAGTTGTCATACCGGCATGATGAGAAGAACTGCCTGCAAAAAGCATATTTGTAAAAAAAAAAAATGCCCGGCCCTATGCCAGACTTTCTGTCTCATAATCCCCAGGGAAGTAGCTAGGAATTTTTATTTTAATCATCTTTGGGGGGCTCATATAATTAAGCAAAGGTGGGAACTGCCATGCCAACTCTGTGGGGTCCCTGGTATCTGTCATTTTAATGCCTGATACCAGTGACTTTTATAGTATGGCTGCAGTTGTGCAAAGTGTTAAGCACAGCTATTGGACCCTATAACCTGATTCTTGCGGTCCTTTAAAAATGCTCCTTCTCATCGGTAGGCACCCAGGGGGTGGACTCACTTAACATCAGCCAACTCTAGCATGGTATAATGCAGAAAGCACCCCAAAGCAGGTGGTTTAACTGATATGGCCCCCACTGATAACCCTCTGGCTTTTTTTTTTTTTTTTTTGAGTTCTCATCCTGTAACCCCCATCTTGCTCCAAATGTGAATAGAAGCTCTCTAGCTTCTGTCTTTTCCTTCTACCTTTGAAAGTACATGTAAATTATGTTCTACGAGTTTTATTTCAAAACCACCTTCACTGTTGGCAAGAATATACTTGCTGGCATCTGAAGAGGAAATTCCATTAGTTCCACAGCTTAGTTCAAGGTAATTCGAGTCAACCTTTAAAGGAAGAGTTGGATGTGGGCAAATAAACTGTAGTAAACTAAGGCAGGGCCTTAGTAGGCCCTGCTCAGATCCAAATTACAAACCTGCAGTGGATGTTGCAGCAGCTTGTAAATGGTTTTCTTTGGATATCTTTGCCCCCTGAAGATTTACAATTCCCTAAAATAATGAGCCCCGCAACTTATTTTTGTTCATTCTTTACGACAACACTATAAATTAAGTGTTTCCATGCCGTAGAAACAAGGAGATAGGCTAAGCAAAGCAAGACACAGCCTCTTCCTGGCCGTGTGGTTATCTATACCATTCAGTATTCAAACATGGGCCTACCTAAGATCAGAATCTGTTTGGCTTCCACCCTATACTGTTCTGCTTTTCAAGAATATATATATATATATATATATATATATATATATATGTGTGTGTGTGTGTGTGTGTGTTGTATCTGCAATTGCAAAACCATCAATTGTACAGTCATTAAAAACTAGCTGCGAAGTACATGTTTTAAATATTCTGAGGATGGTTTGGGCCTTGAATTACCTGGAATGACAACTTTTACTCACACTTTCCTAGTTATTGTACAACCCCTCTCTGTTCCTTTTTTTTTTTTTTTTTTTTTTTTTTTTTTTTTTTTACCAGCAAGAATTTGTCAGGTAGCATAAATCATAGAGAAGAAAAATAAAACGTTCATATTGGACAGCAGGGACAACAGATAAATAAAGAAGCAAATTACAACACAGACATTTTCATGAGAAGCCTGTGTTCCCCGAGGAAGTGGCCCTGGCGCTGGTACGCAGAAGATGGGTCTGATTAGTGAGGAGCGGGGAGGAGCAGGACGGCTGGTGTGGAAGCGCCAGCACGTGCACCCCCTGCGCTGGTTGTAGGAGTCTGGGGTCAGTGGAAAACAAGCTGGGATGAAAGAGAATATCAAAGCTAGACAGAGAAAAGGCTGTAGCAAGCTCTGTGGGCTAAGTTTCAATTTTATCCTGAAGGTCTTGGGAAAACATCAAGGTGTTCAGAAGGAAAGAAACAAGCATTCCCATTTCCTTAGCAAC